>VYXC01003825.1:64318-76171 GCA_013397175.1 Platysteira castanea | reverse complement strand
AAAAAAAAAAAAAAAGAAAAAAGAAAAAAAGAAGAAGAATAAAGAAGAAATGACTCAGGCAGCAGTACTCTGCCATTGGGTGGTGACAAAGTGGCTGCTTGAGGTTAGGTTTTTGGGGTGGATTTTCCCCCGGTCTATAATAACACCTTGAGGTGTTGCTGACAGCAATGAGCTGAGGGAGAGGCAAATACCGGAGGAAATGTGCTGCTGGGGAACCTCCCACTCTGCCATGCTTTAAAGGATGCTTTAAAGGGCCGTACATGCAAGCCCCCCCAAAGCCTGGGACGTCCCAGGTTGTGCCCTGGCTGGGAAAGGACAGTGGCACCTTGTGGGGAAGGGCGAGATGGATGAGTATCAGCTGTTTTTTGGTGTGTTAACCAGGCCTGGAGCCCCCTGGCCAAAACCCTGTCCCCATGGGCAGCGGGGCAGAGGGAGGGACCCCAGGGACTCATCCCTGCACCCTGTGGGGGCCCATCGACCCCTCCCCGGTTCCCAGCTGACTCAGCCATAGGGGATTCCCACAGTTTCCGTCAGATGCTGCCTGGAGTAAATGGGGAAGAGGTTTCACAAGCCCTAGTAATTAATGCTAATTACAGAGCAGCGACATGGGAAACATTTCTTCCCCAGGTGTCCTTCCAAAAATGGTTTTGTGCAGGTGTGGCACCATCCTTCACTTGTCATTAGCACTGCTCCGCCTGGGAGAAGGTGAAACCTTCGAAGGCTGGGACTGTGGGAACGGCATGACGGGGGACGGTCCCCACAGCCCCGCGGGCGCCCGGCCCGGCTGTGGCTGCTGGCAGCTGGGTTTGGCTGGAGGGCAGGGCTCATGCAACCCTGGGTCAAGGCAATCCATGGGGAAAAAATACCCTCTGACCTCCTCGAGCAGCATGACTCCTCCTGGCAGCTGCGGGCAGAAAAATAAAACCATGGAGAAAGGGCTTGGAGTCTCCTTTTTTTTTTTTTTTGTGGCTTGGGTCTGCTGCCTGCATTGGAGGGACAATGACATCCTCCTAGGGCCAAGGGCTCATGCTGAGAGGGGTTGAGCTCCTCTGAGGCTTGAAAAAGTTAGGCTGAAGGGGTTTAAAGCCCCTTTTCATCTTTGCTTTTCTTCTCCTCACTGAGCTGCTCATGCTCAGCCCCCCCAGGTGTGAAGTACTATAAATAAAGCAGGGTGAAGGTGAGCTGGGAGACCTGGGCTGCAGAGCCAGCTGGGATGGCTGGGGAAAGCCTCCTCTGCCCTAGAACATGCTGAGCATCTGCAGTGCTTGGGCTGTAGGAAATCTCTGCTTCCCTTTATCTGGATGGAGAAAACAAGTTACAGGAGATGCAATTGGGCAAGGTGTGGAGGAAGGGACCACTTTGTCCTCCATGGCCACTGGCAGAAATCCTGGGCTGGACTATCAGCAGCAGAGATGTGAGGTAGAAGTGAGGAAACCCCTTCCATGCAGACCATGGGGTGTCCATCCCTGGACCCTGATTTTTTGTGATTTTTTTAATGCAAGATTGAGCAGCGGGAAGCGGCTTGGAAGTGATGCAGTGATGCCAAGAGGTGGTGGTAGCATCACCTTTAATGGTGACAATCAACCACCCTGGATGGCTGCAGGAATTGACAGCTCAGCTGGTGTCCCACAGCCCCGTTTTGTTGTTTAAAATTGGTCTTTGGCTTATGAGATTTACATCTCCACCCAAGGATGGTTGTGTCCTATTTGACTTAAGGCTCAGGGCTTTTGGAGCAGAGGGAGATGAAGAGGCTGGTCTTTCCCTGTTTGGTGAAGAAGAGCATATCCCATGCTGGAAACATATTTAGGAGTGGAAAGAAAAGTCAGAAGACTTGGAAAAAGCTCACAGAAGGGGAAATCAGATGGGATTAAATCCACCCAGAGCCAGTTTCCAGGCCATTTCCATGCTTCTCCCAATCCAGGGGCTGTGGGTGCTGCAACTCCCTGTCCCCTGGCCAGCCAGGGTGGGGACCTTGTGACAGAGCGGGGCTGGCAGGCAAAGCCTCATTCCCACTGGGCTGGCGAGCTGGGAAACCGGTCCTGGCACAGGAGAAAGCCACCTCCTCGGCAGGCTCAAAGGGAGCTGTGACTGTCTGTGGGGTTTTTAAATAATCGTGACTTTGCTGAGCTGATTCCCTTTTGATGTGTGCAGACTTCTCCCTCTGCCTTTCCCTCCACGGTTTTCCCTCGCAGTGAGGGGAGTTGCTGTGCGTATCCCAATGGATGGGGCTTCTCCCACTGCTCCGTCCTCGCTCCTGTCTGAGGGTGGGGAGGAAAAGGGCCACGCCAATCCCAGTGCTCCCATGTGCGAGCCAATTCCCCCAAGGATGGTTGCTTTAATGAGATGTCACAGCTAATGAGTCTGCTGGCAGAGTGCTCCTGGAGAAACGTGCAATTTCATGGGAAGTGGTAACGCAGCAAGTCTCAGCATTGGGATCATGCAGCTTTCCAGGCTCTGTCCCATCCCAGAGATGGGAATCCATGGGACCAGCTGGGTGAAGGACCTTGTGCTCCACTCCAGCATTAGCCAGGAGCAGCTGGCTGACAGCCCTCTGCCTGCTCGCTATCAGGATGTGATTGACCCAAGTGAAAGGAATAAATTCATCCCAAAAAAGTGGGGTGGCCAACAAACCAGCCAAAGCAAATATTGGGAGCTCCCAATACACCAGGCACCAGTGCAGGGTTCATTAAGTGGGACTGGTGATTTATGGGAAGAAATTCAGGCTACTGGTGGGCTCCTGCACTGTGAGACCCCCCTTGTCCACAACCCAGTGAAGAACGTCAGCCTTGCTGGGGGCTTCATGCTGCCAGCAGGCAGATCCGAGGCTGTCCTTTGCAGCAGCTGGGCCTGAGGAGCACCTCAAAATTCCCCTGATGAGTGAGCATCCACGTTCCCTCTATCCCAGTACATGGAGATCGGGGGAGCTCAGAAATGTTTTCACTGCTGAGCACGGAGAGTTCTCTTGGAAGCAATTTATGCCCTGGAATCTGCTGGGAGTTAACACACAAAAGTAACAATGGGAGGTTGGGGAGGGGGCTCCTGTCCCTCATTGTTCCTTGAGCTGATGCACAAGGGAGGGGAAATACAGAGACCTTTTCTCTCCCTGTGCCTGTCCCAGGAGCAGGGATGCAGGATGAACAGGGTGCAGGATGATCCAGGGCACCCATCCCATAGGAGGGCACCCTGAGCACTTGGACAGGGCAGAGGAGGGAGGAGATCATTTCTAAGGTATATTCCTGCTGAATTTAGGTTTACAAAGTGATGGAGGGGGGCAGAGGGCCTCAGCTGCTCTCTGGTTTCCGGTTTCTGCTGCCTCTTTCTCCAGCTGGTTACCGCAGACAGGGCCAGGTTTTGCCATTTAAGGCTGATTTCCCCAGGCTGGGCTGTGCCGAGAGCTGCCTGGGACAGTCCCTCGGCCACTTGGTGTTAATTAAAATGTGTGCCCAGAGAGATGTGGGCACTCTGGGTGAGGGGGGGAAACCCTCCTCATCTCACCCTCCCTTTGTCCCATGTCTTTCCCTGATCTTCAAGGCAGAGAAAAGAGCCCAGGGAAGGGATCTGGGTTCATCTGTGGAGCGATGTGCCCAGTGTCGGATGGGCAGGACAAAACCTTCCCTGGTCCCAGAGGCTGCAGGTTCCAAGCAGAAGGCTCTGGTCCCATGGGACTGGATGAGTCCCCCTGTTCACTGATCCGGCCCTGAGTGAGGGACCTGAGCTGAGCAACGCCAGGGTGGAGCTGGGACACCCTTTGCCCTGCCAGGCTGTGCTGGGGCTGGAGCTGCCCCACATTCTGGGCTTCCTCATTCCTGCCACTGCAGCTGGTTGCTTTTTCTTCCTCTTGCTTGTCCCCATCTGCCCCAAGCTCTTGCAAAACCTGAACAAGGGTTCCCACAGAATGAGATGTGCTGTGCAGCCGTCTTGCAGCCTTGGGTAGTGATCTGGGAACCAAACGGGCTCCTGCAAAGTCCCATAGGAAAATCACTCCCTGTTTTTTCTGCACGCTGACTTGCCTCTTCTTTGGGCTGAGAACCTGTAAAGACAGTGGCCACCCTTTGTGTCTGTCTGAGCCCCACCAGGGCCCTGGTGGCCCCTGTGCCCACTTGGCTTCCTCTGCTGCTCTGTGCTCCAGCAGTGAAGGAGCTCTGGAAGCCACCTCTGCAACCCCACACTGCTCTGGCTCTGGCATGAGGAAGGGAAGAGAGCAAGAATGTGGAAGTCTGAACCCCATTTATCGTAAAAGGCTGGAGGAGGGAGAGTTGTGTTCATACCCCGCCCTGCTCCTGCCAGCAAAGGGTGCCTTGGGGACAGCTGGGCCAGGGAGTCCCCAGGGCTGTGCCATTGCTCCAGTAAGTGCCACCTGTGAGTACTCGAGGTTCTAATGGCACTCAAGTGCATTTTTCAAATATTCTCAGAGCTGATAATGCCTCTGCCACCCCAGAGGGACTCAGAGCCACATATCACCCACACAGGACAGCAAAGCGGGCACCCCAGGGTGGCACAGGGACCAAAGAGAGCAGAGCTCTGAAGTCCTCCTCAGGAGCAGGAGGGAACGTCACAAACAGCCACCCGAGTCCCACCACACTTTATCCTTTCAGATCTTCACCCCACAGCCCACCTGTGGCAGAATGAAGATCGATGTGACCTCACTACTCCCAGATCAGAACTTGTGAGGAGGGAGCGGAGGTACCTTAATGAGTCAGGGGAGTGACAGCCAGTGCCTGGCACCCAGGGCTTTGGTTTGCCTTTCTCCTGAGATCTTATCACCTGCCAGCAGGAATATGTGAAGTGAGCCAAACAAAGCACATGTGGAAATACTGTCTCGAGTGAGGGTGGAAACTTTGGGGGCAATGGGCTGGGAAGGCAGTGAGATGCAGGGGGGCTTGCTGCCTCTGCACCTGGGCTTTGTGGTGGTGGTTTCCTCCCGTGCCCAGTCTGTGTGCGAGTGGCTTCAGGATGATACCAGAGGGATGATATCGTTGCCAACTTGCTGGCACATTCCTGGGTTTGCTGCAGATCTTGGTGTGAGCTGGACCCAAGGGGCTGGTTGGGAGCAACATCACCCTGCAGAAAGCCTGTGCTCTCTCCTTCCCCACTGCCAGCCCATCATGAGTGGCATCACCCCACTGTCACCCCAGCCACATGGACCAGAAACCAGCCTGGCACCAGATAAAAACCACCTGGCTTGCCTCCCATGCACCTGCTTCTCAAGGTAGTGAGAGAGGGACGGTCACTGGATTTCAATTCTGGTGGCTCTGTGAAAGGGCTGAGTGCTGTGTAAGCGCTGAATCACGCCTGAAGGTTTATTTAAACTCGGAGGAGTGGATGGGGCATTGACTAGAGCAGGTCCCACTCCTCCGTCACCCTCTCCCTGCCTGGGGAGAGCCGCTTGCGTCACAGCTCGGCACTGGCTGTGCAAACAGAGCCGGGGGCCAGCCCGGGCAGGGATGGGGCTGGGACGGGGCCCAGAGCAGTTCCTGGGTGCCTCTGCATTGCTCCTTCTAGGAATAGGCAAACCCTGCCTCGCCCATTTGTTTCCTGAGCATCCCTGTGCCTGCCAGGACAGGAGCTGGTGCAGGTCTGGGGTCACTGGAAGGGTGGGGATCCCCACCTTTGGGTGCACCTGCAGCAGTGCCAGCACAGTGGTCAGACCCCTGTGACCTGCTGCTGGAGATAAAGGGGGCTCATGCCCCAAACCAGAATTACCTGCAGAGTCACAAGTGCTTTACATCACCTGGCACGGGCAGAAGAGCCACTCTGACTGAGGATGGCCCTGCAATGGCCAATCCCCGCTCTCCCTGCCTGTTTCTCACACAGAAAACAAAGGCAGCACCATTCCCACTCTCTCCGAGGTAGGAGAGATCACCTCTGCCAAAAGCCTGAAGCCCCTAGGTGGAAAGTGCCACTAGCCCAGCAGCGATCAAAGTGAATTTCCCGGCATGCTTGGGTAGCCCAGGATTTGTTTCATTTCCTAGGTACAGTACAAGCAGAAAACTCCATCCAGCTGCTCCCCTTCCTTCATCGTCAGAGACCAAAAAAAATCAATTCTCAAAGTAATTAAGAAGCAGTTGAAAATGCACTGTATGGCTTGGCATAGTGCCATGTAACACCTGTGGGAGCCTTTTACCAGGACAGGTAACTGAACCCCAGGGAGCATCCTTGAAGGGATGACCCCCTTGGAGGTGCATCACAGCTGAGGGGTCATTCAGTAGCATTTGGGTGGCAATGGGGGTGGCGTGAGTGGGGCCAGAGGGCTGAGACATGCAGAAAAAACCCAGGGAGGATCAGCTTTTTCTCTTCCCCTTCTGTTTTTAGCTGGAGGAAATATCCCCTGAAACTGATGCCAAGCCTGGCTGGAGGGGAGGGCTGCTCCACCACTCTCCGTCCTTGCAGGGAAGCTCCAGCATAGGATTGAGCTTACACCTGTCCCCTTGCTGTGCAAGAAGCAGACTCCAGAGATGCCCAGGGTGCAGGGCTGAGGCTGGGAACCCAGCTGGCACCGCCTCAGGGTCTGGCTGTGCCGGTGTAATCGTGTTGTGCTGCGGAATGACCTTGGGCTGAAAACAATTCCACGCTCGGGCCTCACAGGCTGTTGCTATCAAGGTCAACCAAAACAGCCCTGGCAGCACGTTTAACCAGTGGGGGAAGGGAGGGCTTTGCTCTGCTCCGGCCGGGCCAGTGCAGCCCAGGGAGGATGAGAGGGCTGCGGGGCACCAGGATGGGGCTGGGCAGAGAGTGCCAGCCTGGGCACTGGCTGATGGATGCTGACCTGGCTGCCTACCACGCTGGGGATGAAGCCTTGGCCTCCTGCTGCCTCTGTGAGCTGGGGGACCTCGGGGCCAGCACCAGGATCTGGAAATGCTGGCACAAGGATCAGCTCAGGGATATGCAATAAAAGGGGTGGGGAAGGCACAGGGGCACGGAGAGACAAGGCTGGAGGCAGCAAGGACAGGAAGGCCTGGAGAAAAAAAATCACTGCTCAGGGCTTCAACCCCTCCAGCAAAGTCCACTTATTAGGGCCAGCAGGCTGTAAACCAGGCACATGTGCCCTGCCATTGCCTTGGCTACCTGGGCAGGGCTGGGCCCTTTCCATCAGCCTCGGCAAAACCTTACGCAGGTTGTTGATCTGTACCTTGAAAATGGAAAATGGTGAATTTATACGGTTTTCTAGCATGATACAATGTGATGGTTTTCATTCCTTGTGAATGGGAGGGATGCTCGATGCACTGTTAGCCCGTCCATGCGGATGCAGCAGATGGGGGGAGAACACCCTTGCACATGGAGGTCTGTGAAGGGAAAGGCTGTCCTCTCTCTGCAAAAGGACTGATAGATCAGAGAGAGCTCAAGGATCAATACAAAGGAGCAGAAACCTCGGGGAGGGGTGTATGAGAGTGGAGAATGATGCTTAAAGGGGGAGAGTCGAGCCTGCAGCTTGTCAGGGATGAGCTGGCATCAGGGATGCAACGCAACAAGCCAGGAAAATGTCAGGGGCTGTTTTGCTTCAGGTTTTAATGCTGAATATGTTCCCATAAAGGGAGAGGTGGGGGCTGCACTGAGGCCCCCAAACATCTCCAAAGGGAGTGATGGGCCTGGGGTTCCTGCTTAGATTTTACCTCCTGCAAATTCCCGTTACAGCTGATGCTGCAAGGAGAAAATTGAAAGAGGAAGGTGCTGAGATGGTCCCTGTGCCTGTGAAACAGGGGATGTGGTCAGCACCTTTCCTTCTTCCCCTTGGGGAGCGGGAAGGGAAGGGAAAGGCAGTGCTTCAAAAAACCTCCATGATTTTTGTGTGAGGGTGATTCAAAGAGACTGCGGCGGTTTCAGAAGTTTCTACCTCTCTTCTCATTGTCACAACAGCAGGAGGGAGAGAAGGGAGGCCTGAGCACATGACAGGGTGAGAGATGGAGGAGCTGGCACTGAAGGGGATGTGCAGAAATCCAAGCCAAAACTCCAACTCCAAAAACTGCCAGGAATATTTCCCCCCTTCGACCCTCCTCTCCCCAAAAGTGTGGCAGAGGCCATCCCTGCATGGGCAGAGGGTTTCTGCTCTGGGGGAAGAGCTGGGAGAAGCAAGGGGAAAGCAGAGCTCACATGTTGTCCCACAAGTGCAGCGATTCAAGCCCAGCCGTTATCAGCTGCTGAAGGGCAGGAGGATCCTCCCTCGGATAGTTTTGTCCAGAGTCAGTGGGAGCCAAGCACCAAGGACAAGCAGGGAGACATGAAGCAAAACATGGGAACCTGGGAGCCTGTGATGTCTGCCCAAAGGTAACACGACAGCTGGGAAGCTCTTAGTTCCCCTTTCTCTCCTCTCAGCTCTTGCAACACCCTAGAAAAGAAGGGAAGAGAGCCCCAGCCATGGCCAGGGAGTTGGCCTGGTCCATCACGCAGTGGTGAACATGGTGTCTGGCTGGTGGCTTTGCTGTCAAGGTGTCCTCAGCCTGGAATGAAGTGGTGGCACTCAGCCGTGTGCTGAAAACCACATCCTGCTCTCACACCAAGGCCAGACCTCGCTGCCCCTAAAGCCAGGAGACGCGAGGCCGGTGCTGCTGCCCTCCGGATGCCAGCAGATTGATTTCCTTCTGATTCAGTCCAATAATCAAGAGTAATTGCCTGGTAGTTCCCTCCCTGCCTAATGGGCTGTCTCGCATAGTGGCTCCCCAGCCTGGCTCCACCCAACCTGCTCACCGGGATGCAGCAGAGCGCAGCATCCCACCCCTCTCATGCACACCTCATCCAGCTGCCCAAGACCCCCATGAGCCCTGGTGGACTCCCCACCTGGCCTGGACCTCCTGTTGATGTTCCCCATCCCAAACCCATCACCCCAGTGGTATTGTTGTATTTTTTCCTGCTTTATCACCACGTTCATGGACCACGCTTCCCAGCTGCGAGGGCCATCAGCTCTACCCATGCCTTGTGGCTCTCCTTATTTGACGTATAATCTTCTAATTAATAATCAGCCTTTTCAAAGTGGAATGCAAACATTCATTAATTCCCCGTGAGGCAGGTAATTAACAGCGATGACTCCCATTTTACTGCGAGGGAAGCTGCAATAGAGAGATCTTACATGATCCACATCGAGGTGGCAGAGGAATGGCCGGGCAAAGGCAGCTCCGCTCCAGCATGGCCCTGCAGGAACCCTCAGCTGGGTCCCCTTCCACCGAGGGCTTCCCATGGGCACTGTCCTGGGGTATCTCATTATCACAGTGGCCATCTCCAGTGTGGAGGGGATGGCGTAATCCCAAAGTGGCCTGGCAGGACACGTCCATCACTGTGGCCATCTCCACATGGTGGGGATGGCCTGGTCCCAAAGTGGCCTGGCAGGACATGTCCATCACCATGGCCACCTCTGTCCTGGGATGAGGCATGGCCCTGGGGTGGCCCAGAAGAGCCCACAGGTGTCCTGTCTCTCTGTACCACGCCCTCCAAAGCACCTGGGTGCAGCTGTGGTGCTGAATTTTGGGGGACCTTCACCAGGACAAGGCACTCCTGGGGAAGGGGATGCCATCCAAAGGAAAAGAGCTTCTCTTGTATTCCCATCTGGGTTGGTGTCCCATCGCCTCCCATCCCCCCAGGTAATTGCAAATTTCCATCTCAACAGGCTTTTGCAGGTTTCTCCTTCTGCTCTCCTCCTTTGTTCATCCCACAGCAGGGAGTAATGAAGGGGGGGGCGGGGAATAATGCCTGGGTCCCCTTTAGGCAGACCCACACAAGCAGTTTGGGGAGGAAGCCCCATCCTCATCCTCACCCCGATGTCTGCAGCTCCCTGATGACAACGAGCTTGCTGGTGTGGCCTCAAGATCTTGATTGCAGGCCTCACTCCCCCTTCTATGATGCTGGACAAGGGGTATCCCATGGAAAACAGGCATTTTGAGCCTTTTTTTCCCTGAGATTTTTTTTTTCCCTGTCACCACTGTTTTCAAACGGCTGAGATTACACATCCAAGGTCCCCACGCTGAAGTCTGTGTGCTTCCAGCCGGCAACAGATTGCGAGTGGCTGCTGCTACTTTACTTACAGGGCTGCTTAATTAACTTGATTAATCAGCCCGTGTTCGCACAACACTCTGGAGACGCAAAGCCCTCTGGTTGCTGCTGCCTGCTGCTCCGTGGCCGCTGCCCTCGCCTTTATTCCCGGCCAGTGTTGGATGGTCACAGGCAAGAAGGGAATTGCAGAAAGACAGCCTGGGCTGGAGCAGCCACGTCTCCTACTCCAGCAAGGTTTGGATCAGAGGACAGGAACAAATATTGCTCGAATCTGACCAAACCACTGCTCCCATCGTGTCCCCCGCCAGCGTGGGGGAGGATGGGGAGGGGGGACCAGGGCCCCCTGCTTGACTCGATGAGTGAGCCAGAGCCAGCGGAGCGTTCCCTTCTCCCAGGTGCCGCTGCCACCGTAGGGACGGTCTTTAATGGTGCCCGGTGGCGCCGGCGGCGTTCCCGGTTGCCCGGGCGGGTCCAAGGGCGGAGGGCCTGGCGGCAGCTGGCAGCAGCCGTGTCTCCGCCGCTTGCTGACATCAGCAATGAACTTGGCCCCGCGTCCCGCTAGTCCCGCTCCCGGCCGGGGTCACCGGTGCCCGCCCGGCCCAGGGGTNTTATGGCGAGGCGGCGGCGGCGCCGGCCCCATATAAAGCGCGCGGGCGGCGGGCGGGAGCCGCCGCGAGCTCTGCCTGCCCTCACTGCGCGCGCGCCCCGCTCCCGCCGCCGCCTCTCGCCTGCCCCGGCTCCGACCGCGCCAACTCCCCAAAGGTGAGAGCGGCACCGCGACAGCGGGGGATGGGAAAATAATAATATTAATGATATTAGTAATGAGCTAATGTTGCTATGAATATCGGTGTGATCGGGGTTGTTGGGACTCGGCGCGCCCTTTGTGCGCTGCCGGGGTGGCGGCCCCGTAGCGCGCTGCCGCGTTTTAAGGGATAGAGACGCAGCTCACGGTTNTGATTAATCAGCCCGTGTTCGCACAACACTCTGGAGACGCAAAGCCCTCTGGTTGCTGCTGCCTGCTGCTCCGTGGCCGCTGCCCTCGCCTTTATTCCCGGCCAGTGTTGGATGGTCACAGGCAAGAAGGGAATTGCAGAAAGACAGCCTGGGCTGGAGCAGCCACGTCTCCTACTCCAGCAAGGTTTGGATCAGAGGACAGGAACAAATATTGCTCGAATCTGACCAAACCACTGCTCCCATCGTGTCCCCCGCCAGCGTGGGGGAGGATGGGGAGGGGGGACCAGGGCCCCCTGCTTGACTCGATGAGTGAGCCAGAGCCAGCGGAGCGTTCCCTTCTCCCAGGTGCCGCTGCCACCGTAGGGACGGTCTTTAATGGTGCCCGGTGGCGCCGGCGGCGTTCCCGGTTGCCCGGGCGGGTCCAAGGGCCGAGGGCCTGGCGGCAGCTGGCAGCAGCCGTGTCTCCGCCGCTTGCTGACATCAGCAATGAACTTGGCCCCGCGTCCCGCTAGTCCCGCTCCCGGCCGGGGTCACCGGTGCCCGCCCGGCCCAGGGGTGCAGGTGACGGGCGCTCCACGTGCCCGGCGCTGGGCAGACCCGCAGGCAGGGCAAGCAGCAGCCCTGGGATCCCGCACCGCGCTGCCCCCCGCTACCCCCTTCCCTCCCGGGGGGCTGCATCCGCCCGGCTCCCACAGAGACGGGGGGCGAACGAGCCGGGACCCCCACCAGCGGGGCTTTGTGTGAGGGCTGGGGTGGGGGTTCTGCACGGGGGCACCGGAGCACCGCGAACCGCGGCGAGCACGAGGCAAGAGCCCCCTCCCCGAAGCAGCCCAGTGACCCCGGGGGCCGCACCCCCCACCCCAATTCCCCTCGGTTCCCCCCCACCTCAATATTTTCCCCCCTGTCGGGGCGGCGGGGCGG
>VYXC01003825.1:12381-61835 GCA_013397175.1 Platysteira castanea | reverse complement strand
CAGGAAGGAAATGGGTGGGGAAGGCCTTGGCGGCATCGCCTGCGCTTCCCGCCATCGCCTGCGCTTCCCGCCTGCCGCCGCGGGACGGGGCTCGGCATGTGAGCGGGGATGCTCATGTCTCCTTCTCTCCTCCCGCAGCTAGCCATGGATGACGATATTGCTGCGCTCGTTGTTGACAATGGTTCCGGTATGTGCAAGGCCGGTTTCGCCGGGGATGATGCCCCCCGTGCTGTCTTCCCATCCATCGTGGGTCGCCCCAGACATCAGGTAGGTGACTGGTGTGCTTGTTATCTGACAAAAGAGAGGAGCGTTTGGTGGAAGTGGTTCCCCTAGAGATAAGAAAGCCTTTTATTTGGCTTTGTACCATGAGAGGCCTCTGTGCTGCAGCACAGCTGGTGGGGAATGCAGCCTCCTGCAGAGCCTTTGTGCAGTGTGTGTTGGAGCAGCTGGCTGGATGTCTTTCCTGATAGAGAGGTGACAGCAGAGGGACAATAATTGGAGACTTAGCTTTGGGAAAAGGTAGTTACCCACTGTTGAGCTGTACTTACCACATTGTCTTTGTTCTGCAGGGTGTGATGGTTGGTATGGGCCAGAAAGACAGCTATGTTGGTGATGAAGCCCAGAGCAAAAGAGGTATCCTGACCCTGAAGTACCCCATTGAACACGGTATTGTCACCAACTGGGATGACATGGAGAAGATCTGGCATCACACTTTCTACAACGAGCTGAGAGTAGCCCCTGAGGAGCACCCTGTGCTGCTCACAGAGGCTCCCCTGAACCCCAAAGCCAACAGAGAGAAGATGACACAGGTGTGTAGAACTCCACAGCTTGGAGCTACAGCAGATACTGCTGCAGGCCAGCTCTCCTCTTCCATGTTGTCTTCTCTCCTCCTTCACCACTATTCTCCCTTTTTGCCATCTTTACAGGGTTTTCCTTTCCTGACCTGAGTCTCCTCTTTGCTGGACCTTGACAGGTTTTGTTTGCTCTTCTAAGCTGGCTTTCTCTGAGACTGAACTACCAACTTGTCTAACTGCTGTTTCTGACTAGGCACACTAATCCATTGACAGCCTTGAGTGACTGTACTGTAGTTTACTTGGCATTTGTTTCGTTCCTTGCTGTGATATGCGGATGGGTCTGTGACAGTGGTGTCCCTGCTCAGGCTCTGACCTGGCAGGTGTGGGTGGAGACCAGGTGAGATAAGCATGGACTTGGAGGGGGAGTGTAGAGATGCCTCTTATGTAGGGGCAGAAGTAAAACCACTTGCATGGACTTCGTATAGACCTGTAGTAAGAACCCTGTATTTTGCTGTTGACTCAACCCGTCCTTTTTTTCTCCCTAGATCATGTTTGAGACCTTCAACACCCCAGCCATGTATGTAGCCATCCAGGCTGTGCTGTCCCTGTATGCCTCTGGTCGTACCACTGGTATTGTGATGGACTCTGGTGATGGTGTTACCCACACTGTGCCCATCTATGAAGGCTATGCCCTCCCCCATGCCATCCTCCGTCTGGATCTGGCTGGCCGTGACCTGACGGACTACCTCATGAAGATCCTGACAGAGAGAGGCTACAGCTTCACCACCACAGCTGAGAGAGAAATTGTGCGTGACATCAAGGAGAAGCTGTGCTATGTCGCCCTGGATTTCGAGCAGGAGATGGCCACAGCTGCCTCTAGCTCTTCCTTGGAGAAGAGCTACGAACTCCCTGATGGCCAGGTCATCACCATTGGCAATGAGAGGTTCAGGTGCCCCGAGGCCCTGTTCCAGCCATCTTTCCTGGGTAAGTCCAACTTTTCCTAGGATACCCTGTGCCCCTCAATGTTCTCTCTGTGCAGGGTGACCTGGAGACCATGGCACTGAGGTGCCATATTTTACTGCTGGTCTGTAGCAAGGCTTGTGCTGTCCCACCAGTCAGCCTCAATTGCCACACAGCCTAAAGCTGTTTGAGGGACTTGGGTCAGTGGAGCCAGAGGTTGAGTCTGTCCCAGCCATGGCTGTGTAGTGCCAAGGGCTGCTGGTCTCCTGGTTGCTGTAGTATCTTAGGCTTCCTTGATTCTGTCTGAGCCTTTGCTGACTTGAGACTTCTGTTTCCTCACAGGCATGGAGTCTTGTGGTATCCATGAAACTACCTTCAACTCCATCATGAAGTGTGATGTGGATATCCGTAAGGACCTGTATGCCAACACAGTGCTGTCTGGTGGTACCACAATGTACCCTGGCATCGCTGACAGGATGCAGAAGGAGATCACAGCCCTGGCACCCAGCACAATGAAAATCAAGGTATGATGGAGTTAGGGGAACATCTCAGCACCCCTGTTAGGCTGAAATAGGCAGCACAGGTGGAGGGTGGTATGCTGGAGTCCTGCTGCAAAAGATAGAAACCGTGTCTGTCTGGTGGAGCCTTAATGGCCTTGGGCTGGACAGGATGGCACCCACCCAACTGTATGAATAATGGGATTAGAGTAAAGACTGGCTACAAAGGAGGGAGGTGGGTGTGTGAGGTGGTGTCTTGATCCTGTTTGGACTTCATGGTATCTTGGCCAAGGTTAGATAAGGGAATTAGGCAGCTCCATCTTGCAGGGCTGTGCGTGGGCTGTGAGCATAGTGTGATGCTGTGTCTAACTGGTTCCTCCTCTTCCTTGCAGATCATTGCCCCACCTGAGCGTAAATACTCTGTCTGGATCGGAGGCTCCATCCTGGCCTCCCTGTCCACCTTCCAGCAGATGTGGATCAGCAAGCAGGAGTACGATGAATCCGGACCCTCCATTGTCCACCGCAAATGCTTCTAAACCAGACTGTTACCAACACCCACACCCTTGTGATGAAACGAAACCCATAAATGCGCGTAAAACAAGACGAGATTGGCATGGCTTTATTTGTTTTTTTTTTGGCGCTTGACTCAGGATTAAAAAACTGGAACGGTGAAGGTGTCAGCAGCAGTCTTAAAATGAAACATGTCGGAGCGAACGCCCCCAAAGTTCTACAATGCATCTGAGGACTTTGATTGTACATTTGTTTGTTTTTTTAATAGTCATTCCAAATATTATAATGCATTGTTACAGGAAGTTACTCGCCTCTGTGAAGGCAAAGCCCAGCTCGGAGGGAGTCCACCAGTTAGAGCTGGTGTTAGGTTATAATTGCTTGTCTGTAAATTATGTAACCCGACAAGTGTCTTTTTGTATCTTTCCGCCTTAAAAACAAAACACACTTGATCCTTTTTCTCTTGAATTTGTCAAGCAAGCAGCCTGTGTTCCCCAGTGATAGATGTGAATGAAGGCTTTACAGTCCCCCGCAGGGTCTAGGAGAAGTGGTGCCAGTATGTGGGGGAGGGAGGGGCTACCTGTACACTGACTTAAGACCAGTTGAAATAAAAGTGCACACCATAGAGGCTTGACTGGTGTTGGTTGTTCTTTTTCTTCCTTTCCATGCCATTTTTTGACAGTTGCTCCCTGCTCTCATCTTGCCCTTCCAGGCTGCTCAAGCTCTGCTATCTGGCTGGGGGGATGCCCGTGCTTCTGGGCAGAAGGCAGATGGCTCTGGGTGATTAGGGGAGGGGTAGAACTGAGCTTGCCAACCGTGTGCGTCTCCACGTGTGCCTTGGGCTGGAATTCTTCAGATACTGCCTGTGTGTGTGACGAGCTGCTGGGGGAGCTGGGTTTAACAGGGATTCAACTGCACCCTCCCAAAATGTACGTTTCTCTGTCTGTGTGTCTCCCTCAGTGTTTTATGTCTCATGCTGGACTGATGGAAGCAAGTGGGGTGTGGTGATGCCATAGCCAAGCCAAAGCAGCTGCCTTCTCCCTCTGCCAAGGCTCCTGTGACTACTGTGCAGCTCTCCATGGGGCGGTGTCCCCACTTCTCCCTGCTCCAGGTGTCACAGCTTGCCTGTCCTGCTCCTAGTTTGTGCTGGGAGGGAGGCCTGGGTTCAGGTAGGGAGACTCATGCCCTGGCAGTGTGCTGGCTGGGTGGAGCAGCTTTCAGGTGAAAGCGAGAGAAAGTCCTGTGAAGTGGAAAAAATTAACTTCAGAGAACAGGGCCACTGGGGTGCTACATGGGTGGGGCTGGGAAAAAGGTGCAGGGAGGAGTGAGGGAGCTTTGGCAGGGTGAGTGACACAGCTCCAGTGCAGGTACCTGCCTTCAGCCCAGCCTTTGCCAGGAAGGTTTTGGGCTTAATGACTACCTATCCTTTGGGCTTCCAAACCTTCTGTGAAGCTTCAGCCTTGCTTTGATCAACTTCTCTGGTTTTATGGAAGAGAGGGGACCCTCACAAACCCATGCTGGGAGCTGAGACCTTGTTGGGCACAGCACTGTCCACAACCCCCCAGAGCTGGAGTCACATCTGTGGAAAGGAGACACACAGGATTGAGGCTACTGGGTCAGGAACCGGGAAAAGCCAAGCCAGGTGACACTGTTGCCAGCTTGGAGACCAGACCTGGGAGCATTTTCAGGAGTGAAGCTTCCCAAGGCTCTGCCAGCCCTGCCTGCCTTTGAAGAGCTAATAACTGTGATTGTGTCATGCTCGCAGTAGATGAAAGACGAAGAACAGGCTCTAGTTCCTCTTTAATCCTCTGCCTGGCCTGCTCCTGCTCTGGCATCGTACTGTACTCAGGGTGGACCTGCTGGTTTCTGCCCTTCATCTCCCCAGGCTCCCTCCTGGGTGCAATGGGAGCCTGGCAGGGCTGGAGGTGCAGACACTGGGCTGAGCTGATGAGTACTGGAAGCACCAGCTTGCAACACAGGAGGTGAAACAGGTTGGAGCAAGGCCCAAACTGGGCTTATAACCTGAGGTCTTGGTGAAAATGCAGTGAGGAGGAGGCAATGGCAGCTCCTGGGGAGGGAGGTGGTGGAAATGGGGTAGGAAAAAGGCCAGAAGCCAAGAAGAGATTACAGCAATAGGGAAATGGGGTGCCTTTCTTCAGCCTTTTCTGAAATGGTCACTGATTGCTGTGGGAAAATGTGCTGAGACACAAAGAACAGAAGAAACTGGTGGTGGTGAGAAACCAGTGAGCAGCAAAATGCCAGGGGCTGAGAGAAGCTCAGGTGGGCAGAGGTGTGAGCACAGGGAGACTGGTGCAGAGCTGCTGGACACAAGGCAGCCGGGATGATTTTCATGCTCCAGAGCCAACTGAGGTATGCTGTTAGTTAACACTTTGCAGGGCTTTTTCTCCTTTCTTCCCATTTCACTTGCCATTTTGGGTAACCAGCCCCTCAGTAAAATGAGTCTAAGCCTTCCACAGTCCTTCCCGGTGCGTCTCCTGCATGAGGCCATGGTGTGCACAGCCACTCTGCAGGCTGCTCCAGCAAGGCTCCATTTATCCCTCCTCTGGGCCATTACATGCTGGAGAAAAGAATGTGGTGCTGGGCAGGGACAACTGCGAGCATTACTCACTGCTCTCAACTCCAGCGAGCATGGGGGAGCCCGGAGTGGTTTCTTTTCAGGAACGTTAAGTGCTGGAAGAGAGGGGATTTTTTAACCGCAGTTTCTCTGCCATGGAGTTTCAGAGGACTCAATTCCCCCCTCACTGTTTCACAAAGGTGGGGCAGTGCTGAGAGGCCTGTCAGGGAGGGAGCAGAGGAGCCATGTCTGGGCTTTAGCTATGGTAGACAAAGGAGAAGTTGTGTAGGGAATAATCAGTGCTCTGGCTATCTCCTCCTCTTCTCTAGCACACAAATAGCCAGGGGTTGTGGGGAGACCAGAAGCTTTAATATGTCCACCCACAGGCCAGGCTGAGCATGTCCCCCTGTCTGGCTCAGCCATGGTGAAGTCCTGAGGTTCCTCAGGCTGCAGAGACAGCAGGAGTCGGCTCTAGATCCTTCCAAGTCACCCAGCCCTTTCCTACCTCCCTGTAGCTGCCCCGGGAGAGATGGCTCAGCTCAAGGGAACTGAGCAAACACGTTTTACGCCTTTTCTTCCCTCAGAGTTCCCAACTTTCCCTCCTGCTGGAGACTGGCACTTCACCTGCAATTAGCTGATGACCTGGAAAGTCACCTCACTGAGCTGCTTATGGAATCAAGCCACCGCCGGGAATTAGTGATGTCCTTGGCAAAGGAGACGGTTGCAGCTCTCGGGATTTAGCCCTGAAGGGCCTCATTGTCTCTCAGCTGTGGCAGGGACAGTTGACCAGAAACAGTCCCTGGATGGGGAGGGTCCTGTTCTCTCATTAGGGAGCATGTGCTCCTCCAGGAGAGGTGCCAGCTGGCTGTGTGCAAAAATCCCAGGGAATCTCAGTGCATTCAAACTAAACTGGCCTCCTTGCAGAAGTCCCCTCAGAGGGTACAAAGCATCAGCTTCAGAAAATGGCCATTCTGAGGTACCCATTCAGGGATGGGTCTTTGGTATTGGCTGTGCTTGGGGTAGGAGCAGTCTCGGTTTCTGAAGTTGTTCTTTGCAGGTTTGCTGATCTGGAGCCTGCCCTGACTTGCGTTATACCCATCAGTAATCCACTTTAGCAGGCCTTACAGTACTAAACCATATCAGGGATTAAGAATCACTTCCAGCAGTGGAGCTAGCAATCCACCCAAGCATACCAAGTGCTCTGCCTGCTGCAGTTGGGCTGGGCTTTAGTCAAGCTGGCAAAAAGATCTTCAGGCTGTATCAGACTTAAGAAGAATCAGAGGAGAGAACTGAAGCAAGGCTTTCCAGAGGGGAAAAAACATAAAATCCCCAGGACAGTCTGGCCTTGAACGTTAGGATATTTTGTTTTATACAGAGCAAAATATCTTGATACTGGTATTACTTTGTTTGCCTGTCTGGACTGGGACAACATGATATGTGCCTGCCTTGTTTGGGCTAGGAAAAGCTGTATTGGTTGTAAGATGACCAAAGTCTACCCACATGGAGAAGGGCATTCCTGAAGTGAGGCACAGCAAGGAGGGTTTCCCCTATCACTGTCAGGCCACCTCCCAGGGCCATGAAGAGAAATGCCAGAGTTCGATGTAGATGTTCAGTTCTTTCCTCCTTTACTGCCCGCTTCTGGTTCATGTTCAACCTTCGTGTCTGATCTGCACCAACATACTGCTCGTTTATTTGGTGGATCACAAATCCAAATGCAGCTTCTCTTACAAAGCCTGGTTTCTCCTCAGGAACCCCTTACAGCACCCTCTGTTCCCAGTACTTATTTGGGGTTGTCAGCTGCTGTCTGGCCCCTGTATGCCCCAGGGCTGGAGGGAACTCATGGCTACTCCAAACACTGGCTGCTCCAGCCACCCAAGCTCTCTGGGCAGGGCCTTCCCTCTGCCTTTGGAACTCACTGATGGGTTTATTTGCATTGGAAATGCAGGTCTCCTCCACCCTGGTCTCTGCTTTCCCCAGTGACTGCAAATATGGTAGGTTGGTATTTTTCCCAGATGTCAAACAAGTCGGTCTTGACTGAAAGGCCTCCGGATTTAATTTGTGATTACTTTTTATTCAAGCAAGACACATGACAAACAAAGCAGGTACAGATCCTCTACAGAGGCTCTCCCTCATCTAAGAGCTAAAAATGGTTTTCCTCTTTGACTCCAGAGCTCTCTCACAGGCCTAGAAGCAAAATACATAATCAAGACTTGAGGCACTTGCTATTTCTAAGCGAAACCCCCAATTTACCCTTAATGTAATTCACGACCTTAAATGGCAACAATCAAGCAGGAAGAAAATAGCAACTTATTCATCTTCCTTTATGGGTCATCTTTAAAACACATTTTCTATGAACAAAATTCCTGATGTATACACGTAACTGGAAATTCCAGCGCTCTGGTCCTGTCTGTACTTGAGATTTGGGATAGGAGCTATGTGGCGCTGCACTGTGCTGAGCCAGCTGCTCCCCTTGGACATGGCTGTGTGTGATAGCTGTGGTCACAGCAGCCCTGGGTGATTCTGCATGGCCCTCTGCACATCAGTGAAGGGTAGGAAGAAATTCTTCCCTGTGAGGGTGGGGAGGCCCTGGCACAGACTGCCCAGAGAAGCTGTGGCTGCCCCATCCCTGGAAGTGTCCGAGGCCAGGCTGGACGGGGCTTGGAGCAACCTGGGATAGTGGAAGGTGTCCCTGCTCGTGGAAGTGGGATGGAATGGGATGATCTTTTAAGTTCCAACCCAAACCATTCTAGTATTCTGTAGTGCGACCAGCAGGACCAGGGCAGTGATTCTGCCCCTGTACTCACAACTGGAGAGGCCACACCTCAAGTGCTGTGTCCAGTTCCAGGCCCCTCAATCCGAGAAAGACATTGAGACACCAAAGCGTGTCCAGAGAAGGGAATGGAGATGAGGAAGGGTCTTGAGCACCAGGAGTGGCTGAGGAAGCTGGTGGAGCTCAGGCTGGAGAAAAGGAGGATCGGGGGAACCTTCTTGCTCTCCACAACTCCCTGAGAGGTGGTTGTAGCAAGATGGAGGTCAGGCTCGGCTCCCAGGGAACAACGGGCAGGATGAGAGGAAATGGTCTTAAGCTGTGCCAGGGGAGGGTCAGGTTGGACATCGGGAAGAATTTCTTCCCAGAAAGGGTTGTCAGGTATTGGAAGGGGCTGCTGGGGTGGGTGGTGGAGTCACCATCCCTGGAGGTGTTTAAGGAAAGCCTGGACATGGCACTGAGTGCTCTGGTCTGGGTGACACGGTGCTGTTGGGTCAAAGATTAGACTCGATGATCTCTGACCTCTTTTCCAGCTNGGGGCCTATGGGGCTCAGCTCGTCCCCCGCGCCGGCCCCTCGGGGCGCCGGTAACCGGGGCTGCTGCGGGGCTGGGGGAGCCGGGAGCCCTCAGGGCGGGAGCCGGGCTCGGGGGCAGGGAGGGCGCTCGGCGGCGGGGCCAGGGCGCAGGAATCGCCCTCGGCGTGTGTCTCCGGGGGCCTCACAGGGGCTGTGAGGTGGAGCAGCCCCGCTTCCCGTCAAGAGCTGCCCTGGCGTTAGTGCCAGTTTGGGCTGTGGTTTCGCCGTTAAGGTGTGAGTGTGCCGCACAAGAGCAGTGGGTGATGTTGGGCTGCAGTGTTGGTGTGTCTGTGTGTGTAAAGAGATATATATAGCCGTATATGTATGTATATATGCATGGTTATATAACTCTTAAGGTTGTTGAAACGGGTGGCGCTTGGAGGAAGGATGTAGAAAGAGACTGCTGTGATATATTTAGGAAAGGATCATGGACAGTCACTTTTCCAGTTGCAAAGTAAGTACAATGAATGGAAATGTTAGCCAGCAGTGAAAGACCAAGTGAAAGTACTATGGCTTTGTGTGAAGTTTTGCACTACCTCCATATTCTCCTTTTCTTTTTCCTCTTTTTTTTTTCCTCCAGGAGGGCGTAAGTGAGGAGAGTGAGGAAGAAAGCAATGGAGTCAACTTGATGGAGTTCTCAGATGAGATCCTTCTGCACATCCTCAGCTATGTCCCTTGCACAGACCTGGTCCTGAACGTCAGGAGAACCTGCAGGAAACTCGCAACACTTTGCCTTGACAAGAGTCTAACACATACAGTTCTGCTTCAGAAGGACTATAAGGTGGGGAGAGTAGCTTGCTTCTTCTGTTAACTGTGAGGGCAAATCTGACTTCTGAAAAACGATGCCAGGCAGTAGACCTTTCCAGTGTGTATGCGCAAATAGATTGCTCCTGAACTCTGAAATCAAATACACAGTAAGCTGTTTTATAAAAGCATTTATTTGCCAGAATGCTTTGTTGGAACAGCTCTGTGTTTCCTTAGTTATATAAAATACTGTCAGTGAAAACTTAACTTCTCCATATTTCTGGTAGCTAAAATGAAAGTAAACACGACCTTCCATTTGTAACTGTGGTTGTGTGAAGTTACCACTTTCTCAAAATACGTTTTCTGTGTTGTTGTGCACAAAAATCTTGTGCATGTTGCTGTCAGGCATGCAGTCAGCAAAGCCAGAAATTGTGTGCATGTTATAACAAAAATAAAGCTTGGGAAGGAAGGGTGATATATTCAGTGGGAACTGTATCAGCCAGTGCAGGCAAGGGGAAGCCCTTGTTGCTCATATCCAGAAGAGGAAACCGAGTGAAGAAGAATGGAAACGTTCTTCTTTCAATTTGAGTTTCTGCACATAGCCAGTTCTGCTGAAACAGCTTTGCTGGTAGAAAATGGAGTTGGTTTTCCCTTCCACTCTCAACTGCTGAACAGTCCGTAATGCAGAACGCAGAAGCAAAAGGAAGTGTAATCTTAAGAATCCAAAGCGTGGCAGACTGAGCTGCCAGCAGTGTGATAATTCTTAGGCTGTGCTGCCATCCCCAAGCCTTTGGATGAGCCGTGTATTTCAAATGCCAGCCACTCTTATCCCCATCTCCAGCTGGGAAGCTGAGTCAGTGCCCGCCATTGCTGTATATCTCACTGGATGTGGTTTTGTTTGGGTGCAGGTAAACAAAGACAAGGTGAAGCAGCTGATGAGGGACATTGGAAAGGAGATCTACCAGCTGAACATGGCCGGGTGCTACTGGCTGCCCAGCTCCACTATCGACCACGTGACATGGTGCAAGAACCTGGTGAAGCTGAACCTGTCCGGCTGCCACGTCACCTCTCTCCGGCTCTCCAAGATGCTCTCCACGCTCCAGCACCTGCGCTCCCTGGCCATCGACGTGAACCCGGGGTTTGATGCCAGCCAGCTGAGCAGTGAGTGCAAAGCCACCCTCAGCCGTGTCTCGGAGCTGAAGCAAACCCTTTACACACCCTCGTACGGTGTCGTCCCGTGCTGCACCAGCCTTGAGAAACTGCTGCTTTACTTTGAGATCCTCGATCGCTCGCGGGAGGGGTTTATGCTCTCTGGGCAGCTGATGGTGGGTGAGAGCAACGTGCCCCATTACCAGAACCTCCGCATCTTCTACGCCAGGCTGGCTCCTGGCTACGTCAATCAGGAGGTGGTGAGGCTGTACTTGGCAGTGCTGAGTGATCGGACGCCTGAGAACCTCCACGCCTTCCTCATCTCTGCCCCCGGCAGCTTTGCGGAGACGAAGGCCACCAAAAACCTCCTGGACTCCATGGCTCGAAATGTACGTCTGGATGCTTTACAACTGCCCAAAGCCTGGATTAACGGCTCTGGGCTCCTGCAACACTTGAAGTTCAACAACCCTTTCTACTTCAGCTTTAGCCGATGCACCTTATCTGGTGGGCACCTGATCCAGAGAGTCATTAACGGTGGGAAGGATCTTAAAAGCCTGACCAGTTTGAATCTCAGTGGCTGCGTTCACTGTCTGGCCCCGGAGTCCTTGTTTCGGAAGGCGGACGATGACATTGACAGCAGCATTTTGGAAAGCCTGGTAGTGTCTTGCTGCAACCTGAGACACCTGAACCTGTCTGCAGCTCACCACCACAGCTCTGAAAGCATAGGGAACCACCTGTGCCAGCTCCTGTCCAGGCTAAAGCACCTGCTCTCTTTAGCACTACCAGTTTGCTCCATCACAGATGCTGCTGCAAGCGTGGAGAAGCCTCCCACCACACCTAATTTGGTGCCCCAAACATTTGGAAGGAAAGTTCGGATTGGGATACAGACATATCCAAGGAACTTAGGGGACCAGGCAAATCAGAAGATCGAGTCTTCAGTGTTTTGGGCTCTGATGGGAAACCTCCGATTTTTGGAAACCTTGGAGATAATTGGGTCCAGTTTCTCCTCTGCCATGCCCCGCAACGAGCCAGCAATTCGGAACTTGTTGCGTCCCTGTGTCCGGGCACACAGTGTGGGGGATTCAGAGGTGGCTGCCATTAGCCAACTGACTTACCTGCAGAGCCTCACCTTAGCACAGCTGCCAAATATTCTCACGGGCTCTGGGCTCGTCAGCATCGGGCTGCAGTGCCAGCACCTGCGAACTCTTTCCTTGGCCAACCTGGGCATGATGGGCAAGGTGGTCTATATGTCTGCTCTCATGGACATGCTGAAACACTGCAAGTGTTTGAGAGATCTCAGGTGAGGGCCTGCCCTTGAACATCTCCCATTTTGTTTGTGGGAGAAATGTGATGTGTGGTTTGTTGTGGCTGCTGTTAAAAGTGTTCTGGTCCAGAGTAGCTGCAATGGCTTGAAAACTGGGTATTTTCCTTCCTGACTTGTTCAGGAGAACAGGAAGGCATCGAATGTTGTCCTTGAGGGCTCAGGATATGCCCTTTAACCAGTGTTTTAGGAGCAAAAAAGTGCTGTGACTGCCTTCCTTTTAGATAAGGAAGAGTGCACGCTGCATATTTGGGAGCTAGCAGTTTGTCAGGGCTGGTTAAATACTACGTGCCTTTGCTGACTTTTTGGCTTTGTGTTCACGCACATCTCTTGAATTTCCAGGAAGGAAGAGACTCCTGCACTGTCTAAATAATGCAGAGTCTTCTTTAGGTTTCCCAATGAGATATTAGTTTGGGTTGCCTTGGGTTTGTATGAAAATATCACCTCTATATTTTTTAATTTCTTTTCTTTATAACGTACTGAAAACATTCCAGATTTAGAGTTTGTCCTGTTGGTATTCCTCTCCCAGCAGGATTTAAAGGAGAGGAATATGGATATGATCCTAAAGGGTGTACAAAGGAGCTTCATGGTAGCCAGAATGTGCTTGTGAAAGGAAACTGTGATGGTTTCCTTGTGCCAGTCCATATGAACACCAATGTTACCACTTCAGAGAGATGGGGTTTTTTTCTTCCTTTTTTTTGCCTAAATCAGCCTCTTTCAGTGAAACTGCAGAACCTGTCAGTCCCATTGTCTCCCTTTGTTCACAAACAGGTCCAAAATGCTGTGCAGTTGGGACAGCAAGGTCACAGTTCTGTTACTGTGGCTGAAATTGCTGTTCATCACCTGAGACTGGTGTTTGTGTGCCTTTTCCTGATCCACTGCAATAGTGAGGGGAACCATGGGGGCTAAAACACTGCAAGAAGGTTTTCATTTTCCACCACTTCCCGTTTACAATGAGGGAGGAGTGTGCTGGTATCTTCTCCAAGGGGTGGCAGCTGTTGGGAATTCAGTTGCTCAGGGTCTTGGGTTACATGAATATATCTTTAATCTTCAGAAGAGTAAATAGCCATGGAGGAACTGAGGGCTGGGGAAGGACGTTTGGGTGTGCAGTGCTGCTTTGCTCACCCTAGACCCTGCAGCTTCCTGAGGCTCTGAAATGGAGGCCAAGAGTGATGGAGATGGGAGGCAGCGCAGAGCCTGGAATAAAGGCTGCAACAGGGCTGTCTCCTTGTACTGCGTTTGGGTGGAAGCTGTCGCTCTCCTTTTTTGAGTAAAGTCTAAGATTTTATATTGGCTTAAGATGGTTTTAGAAATTAGCACTTCCTCCTGATACTGTAGTTTCCTTTTGATTTGACTGATTCCCTGCTGTTTCCACCCTTTTTTTCCCTTCCTACCTTCCCCGGCTGAGGAACAAGTTTAAGGGGCTATTCCAAAGCAACATTGCCATCTAGCGAGTGAAGGGCGGCATTGCAGGCGTGGCTGGTGTGTCCCAGGGATTCACCTGGAAACCTGGATCATGGAGATTCTGTGCTCTTTGTCCTAAATTTACAGTGCCCCAATGATGATGCTGGAAAATTGAAGAGGTTGCCCATTCTCTTAATATGAATTTTAACTTATTACCCAAAATGCTGATATGCTCTTAGGATCTCTTCAGGCAATGCCACCCGACAGCAGTCGCAGGCTGAGACTTAAACAGAATTTATCAATTAACAGGATTAAGTTGCTGAGATACCCCTGCATACTACAAAGCCTATGCGGAGATTATCGAGATCAGGTTGGGCCCGACAGCTTGTTATCACCTAATGGATTAACCTTCTTGGAGCTCCTGGCTTTCCTGACCCAATGACTGAGATTCCCAAGTGCTCTGAAGCCTGGTAGTAAATCTGCACTAAGCAGATGAACTCTCCTGGTGGCACGGGTCCCGAGCAGGTTCAGCTCCCTGCAGGCTGGTTTCTGTCAGGGAGTCACCCACTTATGCTGCTGGTTAAAACACAGACCCCTTGTTGGCCACGTATGGCTTCACTGTGTCATTTTCTTGTCCTCCTGGATCACTGTGATAGAGAATCCTGTCTCTCTTCCCTGGGCCAGGTGTTTAAGGTAAAGGTTGGGTTGATGATGGTTGTTCCTCCTATGGGAAAGCAGTGGCTCTGATCCTTTGCCAGGGCTGGTTGTGGTCACTGTGTTGGCCCCAGTTCTGCATCACTCTTTGTGCACTTGTGTGCCTGCTTCTCCCCAGGCAGGAAACTGAAGATATCACCAGTTTGGGCAGTGTTTGTACACTGGAGCAGAAGGTGCCCAAATCCACATCACCTGCTTGGTGGATGTCAGGTAGCAGAATCCAGGCTGTGCTTGTAACACCAGAATGGATCTACTGCTTAGACCCAAGGCTAGTCTTACGCACCATACACTTCATGGGAAACTTGCAAAACCAGGGTTCCTCCAGGGTTACTCCCCGTGGGCGCCGGAATTCTGCAGTTTAGGGCCTTTCTGCCTATTTGTGCCCTTGTCCTTCAGGGTTGGAGGCACTGCTTAATCCATTTGCCAGCCCCCCATGAATGCGCTGTGTCTTCCTTCTTGCCTGAGAGCATCCCAAGCATGAATTGCCCATTGACTTGTTTTTGTTTATTCCTGCAGGCTGGAACAGCCGTACTTCTGTGCAGGCGCCCAGTTCTTCCAGGCACTGAGTCACTGCTCCTCTCTCCAGCGGCTTTGCATCGTCTCCCGGAGCGGGACTCTGCAGTCTGACGCAGTGATGTCATTCATGGCCAACTGCCTTGAGGTCATCATGTGCCACATGTTTATGGGAGAATCTCTTACCGTTTGCAAAAATCTCCAGCAGTCCATTGTCCGGAGGTGAGTGCGGAAAGGGGCGGATGTGGGATTTCTGGAGCTGTTGAAGATTTATCTCCATTCCCTTGCTTGCCAAGGTTTATATGGCTTGGAGCTCTCGTTCCAAGGAGCTAATAGGTAATGTGTAACTGTTTGGCACGTAAGCCAGCCTCTTACTGTAATAAGAGGGAATCAGGGAAATATTCGAAGGTATTACATGAATTCTTGATTCCATTCCCACCTGTGTTCTCTGCAGTTCCGCTGGCCGAGTTGAAGTTCTGGATGCAAAACTCCATCATAAATCAAATGACACTTTTTGTGTAAACAAAACATCTGCCGACATTTTAAGTACTGAGAGATTTGACCTTGAAGCTTTCCTCCTTTCCCACAAGTGACTAAGATGATTCTCTGTCCTCTAATCACTTGTAAATGTCACTTACTGTTAATCCCCTGGCAGCGAAATTCAAAGCCTTTAAAGGGTTGTTGTGAAGGGTTTTTTCTTCGGAGGGTGCGTGAGGGGGAAGAATTGGTACAAACTGCCTTTGCACGTTTGGCAGTTCTTAAATGCATTTTGCTTGGCCCCTTGCAGCGTTCTGAGGCTCACGTGGTGGGAAGCGTTTGTGTGTGAGCCGTGAACTGCATTTGAAAAGAGAGCTTTTAATTACGCTTGGCATTTGGAAATCTTCTAATAATGGCAGTCATCTTACAAAATATTTCCCATGCAGCAGACTTTCCATTATTATCTTTTTTTCTATGAGGCTATTTCCCCGCCTTCAGTCTGTTTTCTTTGTCACCTACTGTTGCTGTGCCCTGTTAAGCTCTAATAAAAATTTCAAATCACACGGCGTTATTAGTGCATCCTAAAGGGTGCTCCTCCCCCTCAGCCTTCCTCCAGCTTCAAACTGACTTATTACACTTGGCTTGTTTCCGTGGATCAAATCCAGAGAAGGCTGTGACTATATTAGCTCCCTACCAAACTGCTCCTGAGGTTGTTACTGCCTCTGAAAGGCTCTGTGTCCTTCTGGGAGAGGGATTGTTGGAAACATCTGAGTAAATTCCTTGTGATGCGACAAGGATTCTTTGAGTTTGTTTTACACAGGGCTTCATATCTGTAAAAATGTTTCTGGGTTGATTGCAGTTGTGCTTTTGGGATCCTTAGAAAGAATTAAAAATGCTCAGTTCCTGTTTTTTATTTTCCCTCTCTTCTGAGGTGCCGTTGCGGTGCTGCCCAAAATTTTAATGTCCGCTTACTGAACAGAAATACATCATTCTGCAGTCTTTTTTCCCTCTTTTTCTCTGTCATGGACTGATTTTCACTACATTCTCTACATCTTTATAATCTAAACCCTGGGAACTTTCCAAAGAGCAGCTGATGCCTCGTGGAAATGTTAAAAACTATTTTTATATTTAGCGACAGTTCTGGCTGTCAAACTTATTTTCTTCTTTTGTATTTTATTAATAGAGACACTTGTATGAAAACAGTGTTTTTTGAAGGTTGGGTTTTGGGGGTTTTTTTACTGAAGAGAGCATCTGCTCCCACTGCAAATTCTACACCTGAAGTCATAATCCTCTGTGACATTGTAATTGGTGGCTCTGGAAACGATTTTGATGTCACGTAAGATTATGACTTCAGGAGGAGGATAAGCAGTGGGAGCAGATGCTCTCCTAAGCAACAAAGATCCCGTTCTCATGCAACTGTCTCTAGTAATAAAATGGAAGAAACAAAATACAGAAAATGATGTGTAAGCAAAGCCTGGAGTCTTCCACGAGCCATCCGCAAGTCTTTAACCACGTGACTCCTCCAGCGATCCCATTATCATCCTTGCACAAATGTGCCTTGGGATGGGGTCAGGAATTGACTTTCTCTTGACTGCATTTTGTCTGCTACTCCAAGGCAGAGAGATGTGCAATAAAATCTGTGTGTGAGCTTAAACCTGTGGGTAAGGCTCCAGTTCACACAACATGGCTTCCTCTAAGAGTGTGCTGCTGGTGACTCTTTCATCCAAGTTTTACATCAGGCAGCAAGTTGGACATTATCTATCCTAGTGCCAGAATGAAATGAGGTGATTTATGCTTATTTTTTCCATTTGTTTGGAATATGTGTGGATGCTGCGTGTGAAACATGGAGAGTGGGTGGGAAGAAGGAGGTGAGAGGAGGGACCTCAAGTCTTTGTTTGCCTCCTTTCTTGAGCTGGGGCAATTGATCTGTGTTCCTCAGGTCCCACTGAGGGTCAGAGCTCCTGTTTTAGGGCTATTAGGCTGAGAGATGGTTTTGAACAGCAAGAGGGGGCCAAAGTGATTCACATCCTCCCAATGCATCTAAAAAAGAGAAGAAATGTGAGTGTGAATAGGAAAGACCCAGGGCTGGGCGTATATCAGGAGTTTGCTGCAGAAGGTAGCGCTGGGAGGGCTTGAAAATGCAATGTAGTGCAGGGCAGTCCTTTTTCAAGTGTGGATGAACAGTAACGTTTGGGTAACAGGAGAGGCCAGAACCTCTTTGGGGAGAACAGACTGGTTTCAGCTGTGGAATTGTACTGGAAGGTGGTGAATATACAGGGTGTGGTGATGGGAGCTTGGGAATTAAATCTGCTGCATCACAGCAATGGCTTAAAGCCTGAACTGCTTCTCAAACTCTCCCTTTTTACTGTAAAAGGAGGTTAGTGTTATGTATTTCTGTTCCACTGGCCTGAAAAGAGAGCTGTTCTCATGTCTCTTGGTCTTGTGACAGCTTTGAACCAGGCCCTGTGGTATCCAGCTTTCTGGTGAGCAGTTTCTGGTCGAAGTTTGCTGCTATTTGGGACAAACGAATTCATGTATTTGAGTCATTAAAAGCCTCTGATTCAATTCTGGCTCTTTTGCAATGAAACACAATAAGCAGAACAGGGCTCATCTGGAGCCTCATCAGCAAACAGGAGGCTTGCAAGGGCAAAGTCTCCTCTGAGCTGTAGAGAAGACTGTAAAGATTGTTTCCCTCTGGGCAGATAAATCATTGTAGTGTTTTTCTTTATTCTTTTTCCTTCAGTGTGAATGGGAGGGGTGAGCTCCTTTATGGTTCAGGGAGATACTCTGCACATAAGAAGGGCATAGTGGTTGGAGTAGGAGATGTGGCTTGAGTGATCCACATCCACTTCCCTGATCTTCCTTGGATTTCACATGTGACGGTGGTCTAGTCTCAGCTTCTGTGTAAATTGGCATTTTTTTCCCCCCTCACATGGTGCTCAGCTGCTGCCACACTTCAGATAGCAGCAGATCCAATGAACACAATGTTTTCCATTTTGTGCTTGGACCCAAACTTTGCTGGAGTGTTCAGCTCCAAGCACGTGTTGTCCGTGTTTAAATAACTCTTCTGTTCAAACCACTGCAGCATTAATTCCAGAAACACTAAAATACCACAGTTTGAGGACATGTGGTTGTAGGTTCAGGCATGACCCCAAACCTGCTGCTGTGCCAAGAGGCTTCTTTGCAGAAGAGGTAAATTTGCTTTGCCCTTTTGGTCTGAGCTGCTGTGCTGGGATTGTTTCTAAATTCCTGCACAGACCCGTGTGTCCAAAGGCAGGTCCAAGGAGCTTTCCCAAGCTTTTCCACGATGTTATTTTGTGGAAGAGTCAGTAGATGGAGCTGTGACCCATGGAAGGTCCCACCATTTATGAACGGGCTGCATGCTAAATGATCGTATTTATATGCATGTATGTCTCTGCCCCAAAAATCCTGCGGGCAAGGAATTTGGATGACTTCAGGCTTGCACAGCTGCATGGTGTGGTTAGTGGGCACTTCACAAATGTGCAGGAGGAGTTGCTTTCCTGGTGAAGTTTGCCATCAGAAAACAGGCTGGAAGAGGGGGTGGGAAACGCTTCGGCAAATATCCCCTTGGCTTCAAGGACAGATTTTTATTTTCCACTGTGTGCCTTTAGAGTTTTGTAGGTTTTAGCTGAAGTGTTTAGATAGCTCCTATCATTGTAGTGATTTCAAGGACTCTACAACACCAGACAATACAAGCCAATGAAAAGTCCTTGGAAAAACACCTTGGAAAAAGATCAAGAAAGCTACAGTAAAATAAAAACAAACAAACAAACAAAAAACCCCCAAAGCAAAACAAAAAAACCTCTGAGAACACAGCATCATTAGGGAGTCTTCATAAAGAAGGGGGAAAGTGTCGAGGTGTAGAGGTGAGCTGTGATTTATAGAAATGGAATCCAAGGGAGAAACCGTGGTGCAGCTGGAGTGTGTTTTGGGGTGCTGGGTGGGCAGCTGGGCTCAGCTGTTCACGTCTCCCAAAAGTGCTGTTGTAAATTCCTGGAGTCTGAGAGCAGTTGGGAGATGGTGCAGAGGGCTGGGGCTACCTGGGGTCATGGAGCAGCATCCCCCCAGAGCTATGGGGTCGGAGTGAGGACGTGGCAGTTCTCTCCTGAGCTCTCTGCCTCTGTTCCCCAGCCACACTGGTACCTCTCTCCAGCAAATACAAAGCACCTGAGCAACTCGGCACTGGTGAGGCCACACCTCAAATCGTGGGTTCACTTCTGGGCCCACCACTTCAGGAAGGACACTGAGAGGCTGGAGTGTGTCCAGAGAAGGGAGTGGAGCTGGAGAAGGGTCTGGAGCACAAGTCCATGAGGAGAAGTTGGGGGAGCTGAGTGTGTTTAGCCTGGAGAAAAGGAGGCTCAGGGGGAACCTTCTGGCTCTGCACAGCTCCCTGACAGGAGGGTGCAGCTGAGGGGATGTGGGGCTCTGCTCTCAGGGAACAAGGGACAGGACAAGATGAAATGGCCTCAAGTTGTGCCAGGGAAGGTTTAGGTTGGGTATTAGGAATGATTTCTTCACCAAAGGGGTTGTCAAGCATTGGCACAGGCTGCCCAGGGAAGTGGTGGAGTCTCCGTCCCTGGAGGGATTTCAAAGCCATGAGGATGTGGCACCTGGGGGCGTGGTTTCAGTGGTGACCGTGGCAGTGCTGCGGGAATGGTTGGGCTTGGTCCTAGGGGGCTTTTCCACCCTAAACAGTTCTGAGATTCTGTGACTCAGGTCATTCTTAGATTAACCAGTACTGGAAAGTGCAGAGAATTTTTCTCATTTAGAACAATCTGCCAGTTCTGGGGATTCAAACTCAGAGAAAGAGAAACACAAACTTACCCAGCCTTGTGCCCCTGTCAGGTATGAGCACTGCTTGGTTTGAAGTGACTTTCATGATAAGATTCCTGCCACTTTCTAGAAAGAGCTTTCAGTCTGAATTAGATCTTCCTCTTCAGTCTTCTGTAGCATTACCTAAATTTTCCCATGCTTGTTATTGTCCTTTTTTAATGTGAAACTCTTGGCTGGGTCTTCCCTTTTTCTTAAACTACTGATTCCAGTGGCCCTGTGTGGCTGTGAGAGCTGTGAGTTTGCTGAAGGGATGAAGCAGCCTCCTGGGATTCAGTTGCAGAAACAGGGCTTCCAGGTGGGAGCACAGGGCTGAAAATGAGTATTTGGAAAGTGCTGAGCGAGCCAGTCCCTCTCCTGGCGTTTAGCACAGGACTGAGCTATCACAGATGAATTTTTGCTCACCCCAGGACTAAATACTCCCCCTTGCCTTGGATATCCCTGCAGCATTCTGCTTGCCTGGATTCTCATTGGGGTCTAAGCCTCAGAAAATCCCTTCTGGGGTTCTCTTTTACTGTTAGAGGGGGTGGAGGGGGCTGTGGGGGCAGTAGGTGATTGCAAGATCATTTTTGAATCCAGCCGAGTCCTGCAGCGTCGCTCCCGCGCTGCCCACCCGACTGCTGCAGTCCTATTGACACTGCAAAAAGCTGCTACGAGCACCTAGGGCTTATTCAAGATTTTCAAGCTGGTTTTGCATCCCATCAGCACCTTCTCTTCCTTCTGACCTTGAAGAAGTCCCCATCTGTACACTGCTGGCTTTCCTGGTCCCAGAGCTGCCGGCAGTGGCTTCTGATCCCACCCCAGCATGCTGGGGGCTCCGGCCTTGCACGAGTGGGATTGCAGAGGACTTAATGTATCACCAGGCTGGTGTAGTGAATCATTAGCATCCTGCTCAAGCTTTCATTGTCTGTTTCATTTCCTGCTCTTGGAAACCCCTGAATCATTCTGTCACAGACTGAATAACAAACTGTATCCTTGTCGGCTTGCGTTGCCCAAGGATTCCTTGGCGGGCTTGGTGAAGGTTGAGTGCATGAGGTGTGGCCCAGACACCTTTGCTTCCATCAGGGATGTTTTTTATGGGTGGTTTTAAATACTTTACAAGCCAGCAGGGCTTGTGGGACCATCCCCAGTTTGCCATATTAATATATCTTCTTTTGGGGGTTCTCACAAACCCCCTTCTTTAAATGCATTCCTGTGGCTGACCCAAATGGCTCTTTCTAACTGCCAGCTCATGTGTTTTGAAAGGAATTCAGTTCTGAAGCCTTCCTCAGCGGGCAGATTGGTTTGTGCATGAAATAACTTTCAAGGATTGTCCTCTCTCTCTTGGCTGAGAAATAATATTGGAATAGCACTGTCGTGCTTTCTCTTCATGAGGGTGTAAAAGGCTGAACGGAAGCATTAACTGCAGCTTTAAAGCATTTCCATAGTAAAATAAATCTAATTGAGCAGTTATTGCAGTAGCTTTTTAATTTGTGGAAGAGATTAGGAAATAACTTTCAGCTTGCTCTGGCAGAGCACTCCCCTAGGACGTGTCCTGGGCGCTCTGGCATCGCTCTTTGGGTTCTTATTCCCTCCCCCTCTAATTGTCCGGTCACATTTGAGTGATGCAGAGTTCAGCTGGCAAAATAATGTAGGAACCTCGGTCTGCAGGCGTGTTTGATACAAACCTCAGTTCACGGGAGAAGTAGCAGAGTGCCATTCATGCCTTACAGGGAAACCACAGCAGAGAGATGTAATTTGCCTCGGCTCGGGATGAGTCTGATGTGTTATTGCTCCTTCCCTGTGGCTCAATGCAGTGGCAGAGGAAGAAGCTGCGTTGAAGATACTGGGAGGGTTGGCAGTGATGTGTGTGAGTGATTCCCAGAGTCCCAGCTACACCCCTTGGTCTCAGGTTGGAGGCTGTAGTGATGGGACTTAGTGTGGGAAAATCAGCAGCTTTGGGAGAATGTTGGTTTGTCCACACAGACGTGAAGGGATGGAAGACATTCCTAAAGGAAAGCACTTTATAGCAAAAATACCTCATTGTGTGGAGTTAAGAGCAGCCAGAGGAATCTGAACAGCTTTCCTTGGGAACTTTTCAAGTCCATTTCTGAGGTTTGGAAATGAAGTCTGCTCAGTGCTGGCACTCTGGTAAGGCTGGAGGAGAGAATGGCACTAAAGAATGGATCTGCTTTAGAGTCAGTGTGGGGAGGCTTTGGACCCCCCTGAGAGGCTTCTGGAGGATGAGTGGGAGGCAAAGGCTCTCCCTGCTCCCAGGGGAAGGGGCCTGGGAGAATCCCACCTGCAGTTTCTTTGACGAGGCCAAATCTTCTTTGGAAGGTGCTCTGGAGAAGCTTCTTTAGCAGTCACTGTAAGCAAGGAGAGATTTGCAGCTCCCTGGTACTGAGGTCAAGGCACGGCCAGTGGAACAAATCTCAAGTGTTTGCCTGGCCTTCCCTGAGAAGATGAGAAAAGTGTGTGTGTGTATGTTGGGTCATGCTGCTGCCTGCTGCTCCAGCTTGTCCTGGCACTTCCTCCATTCCACCGTGCCATGCTTCAGGAAGGGAGTTTCCAGGCTGGCTCAGGTATGCTGGCTGAAGCTTTCAAGACAGATGCCACACTTGAACTTCGAGGTGTGAACAAGTCTTCCAGTGAAAACAGGCTGTGCCCGGCAGAGGATTAACAGGGCTTTGTGTGTGGGGGTGAGAGAGCTGCGTACAGGGCAAAAAGTGAGTTGGTCTGAAGCCTCTGCTCTTGAGAAACGCGTGCCTCTCCAAAAACAGCTCGTCAGCCTGTGGGGAAGGTTAAAACAGAGAGGGGAGAAGGTGTGTGAGTGCAGCAGAGACTGGTTTGCATTTGTAAGAGTTGTGCCAACCAGAGTCCATATCTGCTCTGTCCCCGCTGTGCTCTGTTCCCCCAAATCAAACTTCTCCTCGTTTCCTTCCTTCCTCTTCTTTTCCATAAGCTCAGCTGGGTTTGTGGAGGTCAGAGATCTGCCCTTGATCCACTCCTGATACACTGTATTTCCTCACTTTATCTGCTGTGTGCTGCTTTTGTTGGCAGTGCTTAATTATCCCACCTTGTGTGCCCTCGGTCCTGCTTGCCAGCTTCTGTGAAGTGGGATGTGCTGAAATGTCTGATTTGGCTTAGGGCTTTTCTTGGGTTTCTATGGAAATCTCAATGGGAAGTACATTCTTCAGCCCCAAATACTTCCTTATCCTTTCCTTACAAGTAAAGAAGGTAAGTTTGAGCAGCACCTAAGGCAGGGGAACTGTCACCTTCCAGGGTCTGTGGTGCAGAGGGTTTCAGGGAGGGTATAATCCATCCTTCCAGGCTGGCTGGTGAGATTCCCCATGGCTTTGGGCTACCCTTTGGATCTATCAGCAGGTGGAATCTCCTGGGGACTCACTGTCCTCTCTGGAGAGGCATGTCAATGTTTGCCAGGAGATAACTGCATTCCAGGGAGGGACTCTTTTGTCTTGCTAAAATCGAGGAAATCTGATCAAAGTGCAGCCTTGCTTTAGACTTTTTCTCTTTCTTTTTGACTTTGTCCCTGACCTACATATTGGATCCTGCCACAGTGGTTGGAAGTAATTGAGAGCATAGTGTTAGGCTATTTACCAAGCTGTTCACTTGAAAATAACCTTACTGTGTCCAGTCCACACCTGTTCTGGGATAATTCTGGAGACAAATAGCAAAGCATCCTTAACCCTTTCACCCACATATAACCAGCTCAAGATCTAAGAGCAGAGAGATGCTGTCCCTCTGCTGATGCCAGGAGGAATTTGTGACGCAGGGTGTGCTTCACCGTTCTTTTCCCAGCTCCATGGATGATTCCAGCCAGCTGCTGAGGCCAGGTCTGCTCTGTGTCCACATTCACACGAGGACACTTCAGAAACCTTGTGGAAATTCCTGCTGGGTGGTTGTTTGTTTGGTATTGATTCTCCTGGACCAGAGGTTATGCTGGAAAATATAAGTGGGGGGGAGGTGTTTTCTTTGTTATCCCGGTGGTTGTTTCTGATTAAAGGATCTGTTTTGAAGGGGCTGCTAGTCAGTTGCCTAGAAAAGTTGCTTTCATTTAATTAATCATGATGAGTTTAGGCTGGAGGTTTCGTAGGAGAGAGCAGGCAAGCATATCCTTGGCTTTTTTCCCTTGGAAAAAAAAAACAACAAAAAAAGCAGGGCTTCATGTCTGAAACTGCAGCTCTTTTGTCTCCCCAGGTCAACATCCTTCTCTGTCCTTCGGGTTTTAATTTTACAAGCCATGCGTTCGCAGAGGTGGATGGAGTTTGAAGTCCATCCAGGTGTGGAATGAGGAAAGAACCCTCAAGAAGATTACAGGAGCTGTTCTGCAACTCATTAACTCACTCTCTTCCCCTTCTTGTTATCTCCTCCCCATGCCTGGGGCCTTTCGAACTAGTGCTCTAAGTGCCTCTCACTTAATCTAGCCCACCTGGACAGGTGTATGAAGATAGGAATTGCCTTCCGGGGAAGGACTAAAGGAGCGTAGATTGCAGAGGGAGGCTGCTTTTGGGAACTGCTAATCCCGGTTTAACATTATGACAGCTGCTCGTTAAAATCAGGGTGTTTTTTAACAGGCAGTTAAAGGAGAGGCTTTGCACGCACATTTAGCTGAGAATAATAGTGAACCATGTGCATTTGATTTTTTTTTTTCCTTAAATCACGCAAATTGTACATGGAAAGAATTCTCCGGCGTCAACTTGCTGGGGTATGGAATTTACAAGGTTTGCAGTAACATACAGTTTCCTGTTGAAGAGGGGGAGAAAATTACAAAGGTTTCTTTTTTTTCTCTTATTTTAAGATCAAGTTCAAACCCTTGGTATAAACCCAGCCTCTTTAGGAGGGACACTTACTGCGTTGGGGTTTTTCACTTGTCTCGGTGGCAGTTCATCATGTAAACTTGTCTGGGTTCTTGTTTTTATAGCTACATGTAAAAGCTGCTTATAAACTACAATTTTGTATATGGTGAGGAGGCAGCACTCACATCCAATTTGGGAGAGTCTATATACAAAGAAGGAAGCAGAGGTTTCTTTCCCTTGGGGAGATGGCAGTTTCTTCCTTGCTGAACTTCAGTAAACTTGGTCTATTAACATGATTTTCTCTGCAGGACTGTGGTGTTGGATAAGAAACATGAAGAGCTGAGGCAGAGCAGGGACTATCAAAGAGACATTTGGCTGTATTTTATGTGATTTCACTGCAGACTGTACCAGCTGCCTCCCAGATCAGCAGTTATTTGCTGGTTGATTTCTTGAGGGCAGCGCTGTGGAAGTAAGAAGCTGCACAGCTCTGACACAAGTCCCCAGATCCACACGAGGAGCTGTGTCCTTTTCTGCCAGCCCTTAGGCGTGAGGCATGAAGGGCAGGTCTGTGATGCAGAGAGATATAAGATTGCCCCAGGTAGTTCTGTTGCTGGAAATTCTTATTCCTGCAGCTACTTAGGTTCAGGCATATTAATTCAACCCACCAAGACTGAGCAGCTAGTCTGGGAATGGAAGTTTCTCTGCTATGTTTTTGGCAGCTCTACTCCAAATCATTTGTGGATGGGAATGTCCTTTCTGTCTCCCAGGAAATGCCAGTCTCTTGTGTTCCTTTCTTCAGCTGGCTGCATTGCTACCTGGGATTTTCATGCGTGTTTCCAGCAGATGGATCTCCAGCCATTGCCTCTCTTACAGAAATCTGGCCATTTCAGAGCTAGAGATGAGCTGGGAATCTTCCAGGCACACACCTGTCTAAGTTTGTTGAGCAGTCAGCTTCTCTTTGGACCCAACACAGCTTGGTTCAGCCTCCAGGGATTGGTGCTGCCAGTGTGACTCTGCCTCCTTGAGGGTGATAATGAACTGGTCTTTGTCACACCCTTCAGAGGAAGCTGTTGGTGGCAAAGGACTAAGAGTCACAAATCTTTTTCATCCTAAGGGATAACTCTTAAGGGTAATTATGCTAATTTTACCCCCCCAGCTTTGAAAGACTGAACTCCTGTTATACAGCACTGAGTAATACTATTTCTCTTCCCCACAGGTTGCTGTCATGTAGAGCACTTGCTGGTGGGCACTTGGGCTTTTTCTGTACTGTTCTTTCCATGTGGTTTAATGGCTTTAACTTTTGCAAATCTCTTCCTTTGCTCTGCAGCCTGGATTAAAAAGAAGGCTGCAGTGTGTGAGTGTGAGCACACTTAAATGCTTATCTGCACATCTGAGCTTTCTAAACTTGCCTATGCTCTAATTGCAGAGTGTAGACTCTGCATGCAGAACAACCCAGCCTGAAGTGATAATCCCAGGCTCAGCCTCGAGGGAATGCCTGGCACTGCTCTGGCCTGATTTTCCTAATGGCTCTGCAACTTGCCTCTGGTTTGCAGGTGGTTTAAATTGTTATCGCTGAGCACCTTGCCCAGCCTGGGCAGAGCTCTTGGGATCTCTGATCCTCTAAGAATACCTATGTGTCTTGATTTATTTTTTATTAATTTTTTTAAAACTTCTTCCTCCCTCCCGATTTTAGGTGCAATATGGGCTTGTGCCAGCTTAGCAGACTCACTGCAAAGGGGTGCAAACCCAGCCTGAACTCCCTGCTGACACAGAGAGGGAAGAGAGGGAGACCTGGAGTTCCAGCTGCCCCTCCTGCCTCCTCTGAACAACCCTTCCTTGCCCCCATCCTGCATGATCGATACCCAGGCCATCCCCTTCCCTTGCACTGGAGAATTGGTATTTTTCCTTGGCTAATAACCTGTGTCTGATTTAGTTTCCAGGCAGAACGCCCTGCATTAAATGTCGTCATTTTCCCTCTGCTTCACGAGGACTTGACAGAGGTCATCAGAGATGTCCCCATGCGGCACTTGGATGAAATTACCTTGTTTAAAAGCAGAGTGGCCGAGGAACCTCCCAATTTGTGGTGGTGACTGTCACAGCATGGAAAGGACAAGTCAGTGTGAACCCATGGAGTAGCTTCTTGTTGGCCTGGATTACCCATCTTTGGCTCCCGGCCACCTCACTGGATGCTGTACAATCACTTTAACCAGGTGCAGTTGCAAAATAAAAAAAGCTGGTTCTTTGCAGTGGGGAAACATCTATTGGATATTGCTTGCATCTGAAAACCCTGTCTCAAAGGCTCGTGGAATCTGATGAGTATTTCCTTGCGGTTAATATGAATCGTTTCATTATTTTACTGAAGTTAAAGGTAAGAGAAACTGACTTAACAATGCTCTTTCCCCTGTGTCCCCTGGTGTCTGTCCCAAGGGCCCCTGTGTACATTGGCAGTGTGCTTTGTGGTATTGGTGGAAATCATTCTTTGCTTCGGTCTGTTTTTGGCAAAATAGAAAGCCTAGGCCAGCTCAGAGGCACAAAAATGTGTTGCTCAGTTGAAGTGCATCACATCTTTTCTATGTTACAGATAGGCATTTGTAGTCATACGTGCAGTCACAGATATTTAAAGGGTTTTTTCCTGATTGAGGAGTACCACAAGGACTCTTTTTAAAATTTTTGAACAGCAAATTCAGGTCATTAACACCTTGACCATGGTATGTTCCTGCTGATGCTGTTTCCATTGGTCTGGTGGAAGAAGTTCTCAGCTCTTCTGGAAATCCTTGTCCTAGGGTAGATGGTGCCTACAGTGAATAAGTTGAGGCTCAGATCTGATTTATATGCAGTCTGTCTTGCAGTGTAGATGGGAATGTAGTGTTCCAGTTCTGTCCTTATATCCCATGCTTTGAGCTCATGCTAATTTTAGAGATGTTGTGAAGTATTTTCACAGTGTGATTTCAGTCAGCTTCTCTGCTCCACAGAACTTCCTCAGGCATCAGAAGTGGTCTGGATCACTTTCATATTGCCTTATTTACTGAGCACTTTTAAAAGCATCAGACAGCTGTACCAAAAGCCAAGTTAAAAATTCCTGGAGTTACATTTCTGGGTGGCAGAATTTTCCTTGGTAGCACACCAGGTCTGTCTTCTGCAAAGCAGCTGCTGACCAGAGCTGTCTGACTTCACCCAAATCCTGAATGTGTTGAGCTCTGCTTTCCTGGGGAGGCCCAGAGTTGTCCAAAGATGATGTGCCCATCTCCTTGTCAGCATTTTCTACACAAGATGCCATCTCCCAAACGCTCTTCTGCCCTCAGTGTTCATAGGAAGCCTGGTCTGATGGGATAGATTTGAGAACAAAATGCATCTCTCAGCTTTGGAGGACTTTGTGTCCTTACTTTCCGATCAGCCACGTGTGATCCTGCCTGGAATTCTGTCCCACAGGTGTAAATCTTGAGCCGGGCTGTGTTAACCCTTGTGCTCAGAGAGGTTACAGTAAAGAGCAGGTAAGTGTCAGGCTCTGCTAGCACAGGTCTGTGCCTTGCTGAGACCAACCCCCGGTGGTTTGCTGTCTTTTCCAAGGCTCCCTCCCTTCCCCTCAGGACCTGGAGCCAGCACAGCCTCTGGAATGCAGCTGGCAGCAGGATGGTGAGGCCAGCTCGTTGTTCTCCAGGAATGCTGCAGCTGAGCTGTGAGCACTCCCTGAGTGTTTGAAGCTCTGCCTCAGCTTTGGCTCCGAGCAGGTGAGTGTGAGGAGCTGGTGCCCTGCTCCTGCCACTGTTTTCCCTCCCACTCCCCATGAGGTCATTCTTTCTACCTCTTGTCTTATTACTCACCTGTTCGAATCCACCTCTCCCTCTTCTCTCCTCCTCCCTCACTTCAGCACATCAGATGTGCTCTTCTGCAGGAACATGAGCTGCTGCTCTGTCCAGTTCAGGCCACTTCAGCTCTGCCTGGTTTTTGTCCATGTTTCTCTCCTAGGATAACTAGCGAGGTTTGGGCAGAGGGTGTTTGCAAAGCTACTTTCTCCTCCTTGTTTGAAGCATTGGCAAAGTTGCTTTGTCCTGCTTGTGCCTCAGGGCAGGGCAGAGGGAAGGCTGAGGGTGTGGAGGCAGCTCTCTGATGCCTTAGGGGACCTGTTTAGTCCTGTGAAGGAATCCTGATGTTTGGTATGAGTAAAGCCATTCCCACCCTCGGCAGGGATTTCCCCTCCATGAACACGCTGTGGCACCAGCAAGAGCTTGGCAGTGCTGCCAACTCACCTCTTCCTGTTCCGCTGGAAAACCTGGACTGGGGCACACTGGTGTGCAGGAACCAGCTGTTGCTTGACTGTGGTGTTAAACCTTTGCTCTTGGGATTGCAGTCACCTGATGGAACATCTCTACACTTGGCTTGGCACATCCATATCCACCTGCCTCGTGTCCTGCTGGACGGGAGCAGCAGCCAGGGATGTTTTACAGCGCCGTCCCTCTGCTGCCAGGGATATGGTGTTTGGGCATCTGTATTCATGCAAGTGGGTCACAAGTCCTGATGATGCTAGCAGTTACATCCAGGGCTAGGAAAGGTCACCCACAGGTGATAAGGGTAGCATCCCAAATAGTGATAAAGAGCTAAAATCTCCTTCTACCCCCAGCTCCCCAGCTCCGGGCCAGTGCTTGATATCTCTACTCCAAATCCTCTTACGGTGAGTGAGAATTTCCGCTGCTTTTGCACTCCAGGCAGGATTCACCAGATGTTAATAATGTGCTTATTTTCTCTAAGTGCTATTTTGGCATCGGTGTTAATTACAATTTATATTCTGCAACATTTACACTGGGAAAAGAACCCACCCTAATAGTCCCCAATTGGCAGAGCTGGGCTATTAAACACAGCTCCATATGTTCTGAGCCGAGCAGTGGATGGGACTCGGAGCCCACTCAGCGCTCAGGCTCCAGCGGGCAGCTCTAGAGGAGGAGAGGGGAGCAGAGAGAGGGGTGTTCTGCTCCTGGATTTTATTTAATATGAACCTCCCCCTTTTCTCTGTCCCTATCTCCAGAAATCTCTCTCCTGCTGTGAGCATCTAACGAGGTGATCTCTGAGACTGCTGATGCTGCTGTCCGTAGTCTAAAACAAATGAATTCAATTCCAGAAGGTGCCCTTCTCACAGGGAGTGCCTCTGCAGGCTCCCAGTCCCTGCTGGCCTGTTCCTTGCTGCCTTCCAAAGCAGACCTCCAGTCTTTGGGAACTGCAGCAGAAACCTTTGCTTTGACCACCACCAAGGTGTCTGTGGTTCTGTGAGAGAAGGATATTCTGGGACAGGTGCTGCTGTATAAAACTCGATGTTGTTCGCTGCTCTGCTCATGTCCAAAGTCTTGTTTGGCAAAGTGGCATTTGGTTCCTGCAGGCTGGGAGGGTCTGGAGTGACCCTGGTGTGGGGCATTCGGACGGGCTAAGCCATCTGTGTTCCCGTAGGTTTCTCAGGAGTGTGGGTTAAAGGATTGCCTCCTCAGCTTTTTGCAAAGTTGATTTCTTGGTCTCTTTAGGAAATGGCAGTGTATCCACTGCACTGTTTGGAGAAGGGGCTGTATGGTGACTGTCTCTCCTTCAGGAGAGCTCTGGCTGTGGTCACTTTTCTGTCAGGGAGGAGAAGATGGGAGTGAGAGGAAGCAGGGCAGGATGGAGTCATGGATCTCACTCTGGAAGCCAGACACACATCATGAGGCTTGGCCTGTTTCCTCAGTTGTGAAAGGGAGGAGGCTCCCTGGGTGCCGAATACTCCCCTCCAGGTGAGGTGTTGCTCCCTGGGGAGCAGAGGGCAGACCTGGGGCTGATGTGGGCTGCGAGCAGCAGAGCCACAACCCCACTCACTCTAATTCCCATCACTGCCTCCTCCTCTGCCAGGCATGTGGGATCCCAGGGAGCAGAGCAGGACCCGTCCCCTCACGTTAATGTTCAGAGCTGTGACAGTCCTGGCACGATGGACGGGTACGTGGGACTGTCCGTGTGAGGTGCTGGGTGCTTTCTCCTAGCAGTGCTTTTTTAGGATGAGGCTGTAAAAATTTGGGACTTACCCACTAGTGGGGTGAACCAGTGCAGAAGGGTTGTTTCAGTTGACTAAGGGGGATGCAATTCCCTCTTGGCTGGTCCCAGCAGTGTCCAGCCAAAGCTGGGAGAGCAGTGCAGGAGCTGTGCTGGGTGTTGCAGAGCCCAGTCTCCTTCCACTGCAGCTCTCCTGCCTCTTTGAGATGCACAGGCAGCCGGGGTACTCCAGCCGGAGAATCATTTCCATAGAAACCAATTGGGATGTTGTACGGGGAATAATGATTAATAGTGAAGCGATGTTGCCTCAGGCCCTTTTCATTTTTTAGGGGGCAGTGAGGGACAAACTGGGGCACAGGTAGGGGGACAAGCAGACTTGAAAACTAATGGGAACCATCTCTTCCATTAATTTCCAGGGCAGCTTCCCCTCTTCTCCTCCTACCCAGCCCCCCACCGCTGCTCCCAGCTTTCGTCAAATTTTCAAAATGGCTAACCTGGTTAGAAATAATCATAATAATAAAAAAGGATGGATGAGGTCTGACTACTAACATTGTTGCTGTTAGCAGCAGGATTTCAGCCATAAAACATGAAGCAAGGGAGGCATTGACCTTTCCGCTGTTTGAAATGAATGGAGACATCAATATCTATTGTTTTGTGGCATTGACCTCTGACGCTCTCGGTTCGCCCTCCCCTTTCTTTTTTTTTAATTTCCCCCTGACACTCGAGGAAAGGGGTCAGTCTGTACCATCTATTGATCCCGATCTTACTTGGTGATAGGGAAATAATTAGAATTTTAAAGATCTCTGCTGCACGCTGGTGAAATACATACACAGAGGCACAGGCTAAGCCCCCACTTGCCATGTTGTGTTCTCCCCCCTTCCTTGCAGAGATCCAAAGCTCTGAGATCTGAAGGAAGGCAGATCAATATAGGTTTAATCATGATGGGGGTTTTATTTCAGTTTTTTAAATGGTAAAGTGTANTGCAGCAGAAACCTTTGCTTTGACCACCACCAAGGTGTCTGTGGTTCTGTGAGAGAAGGATATTCTGGGACAGGTGCTGCTGTATAAAACTCGATGTTGTTCGCTGCTCTGCTCATGTCCAAAGTCTTGTTTGGCAAAGTGGCATTTGGTTCCTGCAGGCTGGGAGGGTCTGGAGTGACCCTGGTGTGGGGCATTCGGACGGGCTAAGCCATCTGTGTTCCCGTAGGTTTCTCAGGAGTGTGGGTTAAAGGATTGCCTCCTCAGCTTTTTGCAAAGTTGATTTCTTGGTCTCTTTAGGAAATGGCAGTGTATCCACTGCACTGTTTGGAGAAGGGGCTGTATGGTGACTGTCTCTCCTTCAGGAGAGCTCTGGCTGTGGTCACTTTTCTGTCAGGGAGGAGAAGATGGGAGTGAGAGGAAGCAGGGCAGGATGGAGTCATGGATCTCACTCTGGAAGCCAGACACACATCATGAGGCTTGGCCTGTTTCCTCAGTTGTGAAAGGGAGGAGGCTCCCTGGGTGCTGAATACTCCCCTCCAGGTGAGGTGTTGCTCCCTGGGGAGCAGAGGGCAGACCTGGGGCTGATGTGGGCTGCGAGCAGCAGAGCCACAACCCCACTCACTCTAATTCCCATCACTGCCTCCTCCTCTGCCAGGCATGTGGGATCCCAGGGAGCAGAGCAGGACCCGTCCCCTCACGTTAATGTTCAGAGCTGTGACAGTCCTGGCACGATGGACGGGTACGTGGGACTGTCCGTGTGAGGTGCTGGGTGCTTTCTCCTAGCAGTGCTTTTTTAGGATGAGGCTGTAAAAATTTGGGACTTACCCACTAGTGGGGTGAACCAGTGCAGAAGGGTTGTTTCAGTTGACTAAGGGGGATGCAATTCCCTCTTGGCTGGTCCCAGCAGTGTCCAGCCAAAGCTGGGAGAGCAGTGCAGGAGCTGTGCTGGGTGTTGCAGAGCCCAGTCTCCTTCCACTGCAGCTCTCCTGCCTCTTTGAGATGCACAGGCAGCCGGGGTACTCCAGCCGGAGAATCATTTCCATAGAAACCAATTGGGATGTTGTACGGGGAATAATGATTAATAGTGAAGCGATGTTGCCTCAGGCCCTTTTCATTTTTTAGGGGGCAGTGAGGGACAAACTGGGGCACAGGTAGGGGGACAAGCAGACTTGAAAACTAATGGGAACCATCTCTTCCATTAATTTCCAGGGCAGCTTCCCCTCTTCTCCTCCTACCCAGCCCCCCACCGCTGCTCCCAGCTTTCGTCAAATTTTCAAAATGGCTAACCTGGTTAGAAATAATCATAATAATAAAAAAGGATGGATGAGGTCTGACTACTAACATTGTTGCTGTTAGCAGCAGGATTTCAGCCATAAAACATGAAGCAAGGGAGGCATTGACCTTTCCGCTGTTTGAAATGAATGGAGACATCAATATCTATTGTTTTGTGGCATTGACCTCTGACGCTCTCGGTTCGCCCTCCCCTTTCTTTTTTTTTAATTTCCCCCTGACACTCGAGGAAAGGGGTCAGTCTGTACCATCTATTGATCCCGATCTTACTTGGTGATAGGGAAATAATTAGAATTTTAAAGATCTCTGCTGCACGCTGGTGAAATACATACACAGAGGCACAGGCTAAGCCCCCACTTGCCATGTTGTGTTCTCCCCCCTTCCTTGCAGAGATCCAAAGCTCTGAGATCTGAAGGAAGGCAGATCAATATAGGTTTAATCATGATGGGGGTTTTATTTCAGTTTTTTAAATGGTAAAGTGTAACGTTTTATGTTAATGTTGTCGGAGCCTGGCTGCCTGGTGCCTTGTTTTATTTATTCTTTTAAGTAGCCCCTTCTTTTGTGAACTTCATCTATGTACAGAGAATGTGAAATCAGGCATTGCTAATTAGCTGTATGACAATTAAGTAATGTAGCACAAAACCATTAGGACACTGGATTTGTTTTTGAAGTTTGTCCTTTGAAGTGGAAGCTGCAACTCCCTGCCCAAGGCTGCTGGGGAAAATGTTTTTCTATCAAAACTTTCTTTGAAAATAAAATGTCAGTGTAAGAGTCCCTGTTTCTGTCGTCTCTCCCTCTAAACAGCGAGTGGAAGTTGTTTCTCTTTGTAACAACTGCTGGCATTGATAGAAAGGGGAATTCAGGAAAGCATTAAATGGGCAGTTGGTCTGCAAACACCCTCAGCTGTGGTAGAGATGTTACCAAAAATGCTTGTTTAGCTCATTGAAAGGGAACGGTGCCACGTTAGGAGAGAAGACCCAGCTCACAACCCTGGAGATGGCAAAGGGAGGTGGCCCTAAAACCGGGGTTCATCTCTGACACCCCAGGTTCCATCAGGGTGACAGCAAGGTCACAAATCCCTACAGGCTCCTGGGTTCGGGCTCCTCCGTCGGTGCGCTCGTTTGACGCTTGTGTTTGCATCTGGCCCTTTGTCCTCGTAGTGAGTCGAATTCTGAATGTGCAACTTTCATGTACGCTGGTGGCATGTAAAACTTCAAATAAAGAGTGAAACATTTGGAACCAGCTCTGTCTCCTTGCCTCCTGCTTCCTGTTTCCCTCTGTGTGGAGCCCAAGGCCACCCTCTCAGGAGGGGCACACTTTGGCACTGCCAGGTGAGGTGAGATGTGTGTGGGCAGGGCTGTGCCTGGGTGCAGCCCCAGTCTGCACGGGGAGTTGTGGAGTGTCACTGGGAGTGCTGGGATGAGCACTTTTGGGCTTACAGCCCTGTTCTCCCGTGTCTGAGGTTTGGGGATGCTGCTCTGTGGTGTTTGTGGCTGTGGGCTCAGCTAAAGAGGGAGTTTCTTTGTGTTTAGGAAATGCTTCTCCTCCTCAGATCTCTGAGCATCCGACTGCTGTGCTGTGCTGCTCTGGGACGGAACATTCAGTGCCAGGCTGGATGGGGATTGGAGCAGCCTGGTCTAGTGGAAGGTTCCCTGCCCATGGCAGCAGGGTTGGAGTGAGATGATCTTTGAGGTCCCTTCCAACCCGAACTATTCTGGGATTCTGTAACCATGATCCCTAGGTAAGCACTCATGGTGACTCGAGGTAGGTCCATTTCTCTGAGCACCCCTAGGCCACCACCCACGCCTCGCTCCGGCCGCTCCAGCCCCTGGGCAGCAGACAGGACCTGCACCACTGCTTCACGTGAAGCCAAGGGCTANGGCTGGATGGGGATTGGAGCAGCCTGGTCTAGTGGAAGGTTCCCTGCCCATGGCAGCAGGGTTGGAGTGAGATGATCTTTGAGGTCCCTTCCAACCCGAACTATTCTGGGATTCTGTAACCATGATCCCTGGGTAAGCACTCATGGTGACTCGAGGTAGGTTCATTTCTCTGAGCACCCCCAGGCCACCATCCACGCCTTGCTCCGGTGGCATTGACCTCTGATNGGTGTTTGTGGCTGTGGGCTCAGCTAAAGAGGGAGTTTCTTTGTGTTTAGGAAATGCTTCTCCTCCTCAGATCTCTGAGCATCCGACTGCTGTGCTGTGCTGCTCTGGGACGGAACATTCAGTGCCAGGCTGGATGGGGATTGGAGCAGCCTGGTCTAGTGGAAGGTTCCCTGCCCATGGCAGCAGGGTTGGAGTGAGATGATCTTTGAGGTCCCTTCCAACCCGAACTATTCTGGGATTCTGTAACCATGATCCCTAGGTAAGCACTCATGGTGACTCGAGGTAGGTCCATTTCTCTGAGCACCCCTAGGCCACCACCCACGCCTCGCTCCGGCCGCTCCAGCCCCTGGGCAGCAGACAGGACCTGCACCACTGCTTCACGTGAAGCCAAGGGCTAAAATCAAGTGGTGAAATGTGAACTGAGATGGCCAAAATCCCATCAATGCCACCATGACTTCATGGATTTAGCTGGGCTGGGCTGGCTGAGGCTGCAGGAAGGGGAAGCTGGGATGGTGGGAGTGGGCAGCATGGGCTGCTCGTGGTGAAGGAAACTCCTCAGGCATTTACCTACCCTGGCAGCAGCACTTCTGCCCTGGCAGCTATGTCTGGTCCCTGGATCCTGGGGCTCGGGAGTGGTGGCTGAAAGGGCACTGCCACCCACACTGAGGGGCTGGAGGGGAGTGGGATGGATGTGCTGGGGCCACACAGCCCCTGGGCTCATCTGTGTGATCAGTGCTCAAGAAAATGTGCACCCTGTTGAGCTGTGTCTGTGTTGCTGTTCCTAGGGATAGAGGTATGCAGGGAAGCCAGGCTTCAGCATCTTCTTTGGGTTAAGAAAATCCACAAAATAAACACACAGGAGGAGCAGCTTGGTGGAAAACAGTGCAGCTCATGTACTTGTGCTTAAGTCAACTTCCCTCAGGTAGGTGAAGTAAAGAAGAGCCTCAGAATCAGGGTGTGATCAGTTTTTAAAAGGTGAGTGAGTCTGTGCAGGACTTGTGGTGGGACTGTAGGAGAGTCTGTGTGCTGGGAGCTCTGCCTGCAGGGATCCAAGCTTTTATTCCAGAGGGGATCATGGGGTCTCCCCTGTTTTTCTGTTCTGGCAGGTCTGCTCACCCAGGCACAGAGCGGAGACCCTCCTTCCATCCCTCCTGTGCTTGTGTTTAAGTTATGGATTTTATTGTTCCAATAACATTTATCTAAATGTGCTTTGGGGGGAGGGAGGAAGGAGATAAGGAGGGAGGAGGCTGAGGAAAGAATGTGCTTTTGGACTCTGCTAAGCCTCCATCGTATTGCTGGGACTTGCTGTGGGGTTTTGGAATTCATGATCCCAGGGGAGGACTCGGGGGAAATGGCTGGAGGGGCTGTGGTCAGTATGAAACACTGGTGGGAGGAAACCCAGGGATAGCCTGTGCAGAGCATCCCTCTTCCCTTTTGGTACTGATCTCATGTCCTCTGCCAGCTTATCTCTTGGCAAGGAGGGACCTGACTCAGTTTCCAGGAAGCAGAACTGGAGTGGAGGTGTGGGAATGCTGAGGGTGCAGAGCTCGGCTTGGCACAGGGAGGGATTTTCTGCTTGGATGTCTCGGCGTGTGTCTGGGTTTGCCCTCACCTGCACAGCCACGATGTGGGCACAGGGAGTAGTGATGTCAGGGAAAGGGGCCAGAAGGTTCTTCCACCTGCTGGAACATTCTCTGGGAGCTCTCCAGGAATGGGATGGCAGGAGAGGTCCTCTGGGTCTGTGCTCCAAGTGCAACTTCTCATCCCTGGGTCAATTTGGGAGCAGTTTGTGCATCCCTGGCTCCGAGGTGGAGGCAGGGGAGAAGGGAGTGTGGAGGAGAGAGGTGAAATTGCTACAACTCCCAGAGGCTGAAGGATGTCTGTGGCCCCAGGATGCAGCTGACAATTTCCAAGGTGCTAATTTTGGGCTTGGTACTTCCCAGCCCCAGAGCTGGCCTCTCCTCTGGGCTGGCAGGTGAGGCAGAGGTGGAGGATACCTGCACTGCACAGGGGAGAACCGGTGTGTGAGCGAGGTTCTGACCATGGGGAGAGGTGGAAAGTCTTGGGAAGGACCAGAAGGAGAGGAGAAATGATGGTGTCAGGGCATGGATGAGCTGTAGCCCTGGTTCAGTCCCCGTGATCCAGCCCTTTCTGTGCTTTTTGGTTGCCATCAGAGTGGACTCCAGGGTCCCATTCCCAATTTCACTGTGCTTGAATTTGGTTTTTGGTGTGGTGGTGAAGCCTTGCATGGCGAGAGAGAGCCATGGTGAGTGGAGAAGAGAGGGAAATTGATGAGCTTTCTCTTTCCTAGGAAACTCGAATGGATGGAGCAATATTTCTGAACAAACAAGTCTCTCCTCCTTGTCTCCTGAAAGCTGCATTATCAGAGCACCATCACTGTCCTCTCTTCTTCCCCCCTGATGAACAGGAATTAAAAATACAACTAATAAAACCCTTTTACTTTCTCCAGCAGGAGGAGGAGAAAAAAAAAAGCAAAGCAGCCTTGAAAATGCTAAAGGACATAAAGGGCATTCATGAAAGGGTTGGATGGTGGTTATTGCAGCAGGGGGAAAAACATTATTTCACTGTGCAGATAAAAGGAAGTGGAAAAGCAGCATATTTATAGCTGGGGAGCCTGGATTCCTTGTTAAGCTGCTATTATCAAATTAATGTCAAAATGCATCAAACAGGCACGAGTGTTCTGGGCCCCTTATGCAAAGTGCTTGCAAATTGGTTACAAATACATTTGTTTACAGGGGACGAGGCAGGAGCGAGCTAATTAGTCATTGTAGCAGGGCTGTTTTGTGTCTTTTTTTTTTTTTAAACATTTTTTTGGCAATTACACAAACAAGCTGTTTTGAAGTATAAATACACGCTGCATTACAGCCCCGTTAAAGGGGAATCGAATGGGAGTCGTGGGATGCAGAGGGCTTGGTGTGAGTGGTGTGGAGCATCGTGCTGGAGCACCGTTCTCTCCTCCCTGGATGCAGCAGCCCACACGGGGCACTCGGCTCTGGGATGTGGTGTGGAAACCCATCCCTGGGCATCAGGAGGGTGAGGTGCGGGTGGAAAGGGAATAACTTGGGTTTGGGTCCTCTGAGGGGGCTCAGAACCCCCTCATATGGGGCACGGGGCTGTTTTCATATGGGACCTGTGAAGGTTTCAGCTGCCTACCACCATCATGGGAATTCCCTTTGGGCCTGGGATATTTTGGGGTGCTTTTGGTGTCAGCAGCAGCTGCCAGCTGAGGGTATGAAGCATCTTGTGCCCAGCTGGTGCATACTAACGTGGTTTTGGGGGATGCTTGGATTTAGAGAGCATCCCATGGATGAGTGAAGAAAGGAATCTGGTGTGAGCTCTCCCAGGTGAATGTGTCCTTAAGGCTTCTTTAACAAAACCACGGGCTGTGCCTCCCAAACCCATTAATGAGGAGGGGAAGCAGGAAAGCTTATCTGATCCTCAGTGTGGGAATGGTTGGGGAATTTGGTTGGGAGGCAGATGGAAACTTCCTGCTGCCCTGCATCTTAATACATCCCATTCTGGGAGTAAATCACACCTCTGCCACTCAGGGAAGCTGCTAATTGAATCTGCTCTGGTGGGAGAGGATAAAGCCAAGAGGCATTTACTACCATTATTTTTAATTTACCAAGAAAAAGAGAGGAGAGAGGAAGGAACAAGTTGTGCCCCTCTCATGCTGGAGGCCCCGACATTTCTTGGCAGAAGGTGCAAAAACCCTGCGGCTGCTTCTCCATTTGGATTTGTTTGTGGTAAATCTGCCCTTCAGGCTGAAATAACCCTTCTGAGCAGGTCCTGCACTCCCAGAGGTGCTGGGAACGTTGAGTTTAATGCCATCATAAAACCCTGCTGTGGTTTCCATTCCCTCGAGAGGGGCAGTGACCATGCAGGATGGCTGTGCTCAGCAAAGCCTTGGGGTGCATCAGGTCCTGTCACAGTGTGGATGGGGCTGGGTGGCTCCCTGAGGTCCCTTGGGGACTGGAGCTTTCTTCTCAGAAGCCTGTGGCTTGGTGCAGTGAAGGGACATGAGCCTGGCTGAGCTCCCCAAGCCCTGTTATTCCCAGGAGTGATGAGGTATTTTGGTGTCCCCAGCCCCCTGGCTCCCCCATGGGTCACAGGTGTTGGATGCAGCACATCACTGAGCTCGTCGGGGTGGGAACAGAGCAGGAGAAAATCTCAGAGGACCAAGAGCAGTGGAGAGAACAGGGCTTTCTCCGACCTCCTGCAGGAGCTCTGATGTTTGCACCAGGTTTTATTCTTTTAAAACTCGGGGTAATGTTTCTCTGCACCTTGGACCTGCTGTTCAGTGCTGCCTTCTAACTCCAAACCTCTCATTGCCCTTTTTTGCCTTGTTGGCTTTGGTGGGCTCATTTGCCGTGGGGAGGGTGACCCACTCCATTGGGATCAGGGGCTTTGATTTTGAGGAATGTTCCCATTTCCAGCGTAATCCTACCCCTGCCCTACGAGCTGTGCAGGAGCACGGCTCAGCTGGTCAGCAAATGTGCGAGCAGCCCATTGCAATCAGGCTCTGACTCGTGCCCAGTTGTTCCAATCAAGATGTGTCTCTCTTCGTTTATAGCAGGGCTGGGGTGTGACTGTCACCTCCTGTGATTGTTGGTGACTGTGCCACGGGATCCTGCTCTGGTTTCAGGCCTGCTTTTCTTATGCAGGGGTGTGCCAGCATCTCCTTGCTCTGATGGTTGGGATCAGACCTCAAATTTCCACCCTCTGTAAGTCACTCTGGTCATCCTTTCCCTTGGGGAAGGCTGTGGAGCCCAGTGGATTTGCCTTGGTGCANCACTCTGGTCATCCTTTCCCTTGGCTGTGGAGCCCAATGGATTTGCCTTGGTGCGATGGGATGATGGGGCACAGACCTGTGTTTGATTTCCTTCTCCACTCTTAATGAACATAATGAGGGTGCAGCCTTTCTTGGAGCTGTGTGTGGCAGTGACTTCCAGGCTGCCTGGCAAACCCCTCAGTTCCCAAACATGCCCAAGGACCTTCCCTGGTGTGACCTTAGACGTGTTCCTTGATAGCCTCCTCTCCCATGTCCAGAGAGGATGGAAGCGCTGCCTTCCCTTCCGTCCCCTGTATCCCCCAGAGAACAGGAGGTTCCCAGAGGATCGAGGTTTCTTAAACTCTAGCAACAAAGAGGAAAACATTACAGTTGTCCCACCCTTGTGCTTGTTGAGCTAATGGGAAGGGATGAAGAGGTTTCCTCGAGGCTGAGGGACAGGAATTGGGTCTTGGCCATGGAGGTGATGTGGTAAATCCCACGCTAAATCTCCCTGAGCATGGGAGCGAGTGCCGGGGGTGCAGAGCTCAGGAGGGAACGTGGTGCCCGATAAGGCTGCGGGCGGTTCAGGGTAACCCGGCCTCCTCTTCCTCTCCCCAGGAATCCCTCGTGGGCAGCACGAGGGCTGAGCTGGGCTGGGGAGGGATGTGGCCTCTCCCGATAAGAGGCTCTGGTTCCTGCTCCTGCAGATTTACAGCCCGGGAGCAGGCGCTGGGTGCTGTGCTTTCGCTGGGTGATTTATCGCGGCTCGGGGCGGCAGCTGCTTCCCTCTCCGGCCAGGTCCTGGTGCCTGCAGGGGAGTTACGGCTGCGTGACACAGCCAGGGTGAGGTAAGGGCTCAGCCGAGGTCACCACACGGTGGGACACAGGTGGGAGCAGGTCTCTTTCATCTGTGAGTTGGAGAACGTCCCCATCCCAGCACGGGGAGGGCCGGGACCATCAGGATCCCTGGGGAGGGGCTGTCTCGTGGCAGCGGGGATGCTTCCAGCCCTTCACTCCCCAATCCCACGTGCTGGAGCCCACCCAGCTCACAAGTGACCCACGTGGGAGACCCGGGACCATCACCAGCCCCACCAAGCAATGCCTGCACTGCCCAGTTGTTTTCCATCTGTCCCTTTGATACAGACAATGCCAGGAGGGATGAGCTGCAGTGGGCAAGAAGGGGGAGGATGATGAGGAAGGAAAGGTCAGATGCCATCACTGCGCTCCCTTCCACGTCCCAGCTCCTGCCTGGGTGAGCTTCCCAGCTCCTCTGGTTTGTTTTAGAGGCAGCATGGGGGCCCCGGAGCCCTGCAAACCCTCCACGCTTGGGGTTTTATTGACATGTGGAAGTAGTTTTGTCTGGTTTCAGATCTGGCTGATCACTGACTTTCCCGCTGCCCTCCCCCCGAAAAGGGCTGACAACCACGGGCGACCCAACCGCACTCATCTTCCTCCCTCTTTCTTCTTTCTCCCCACATTGTTCTGCGAAATCCCAGCTGCTGCTTTTCCCTCCTCCCTTTCCTATCCTCTCACATCAGCTGGGATGGTTCTATCTGTGTTTTGTATAAAAGCTCCTTTTTGTTGTCTGTACTTCTCCCCCTGTCCTTGGCGTGTTGGGGTGCCTCGCTGTGCCCCATCCTCTCCTTGGGGCCAGGCAGGGACAGGAGCTCTGGGCACCCTCATTGTCACCCCCAGGCTGGCAGTGGCACAGGGGGAAGCCTTGGCAGGGATGTGGGCACCAAAATCTCCAGAGTCCTCATTTTATTTCTCTGATGGAAAAACCTGGGAGGTCCTGGGGCCAGAGCCACCACATTCCTCCCTTATTTATCACTGGTGAAGCACTGACGTGGGGCATTCCTGGTGAGCCAGCTTCTGTAGGGTGGGACAGGATGGGATGGGGCAGGGCAGGTCTTCTTGTGCCCGTGGGCTGCTCCCTGGTCCACCACGGGCTCGGGGTGGTGCATTCATGTGCCAGTGCCTGGCTGCAGCTCCCACCAGCTGCGTTCAGGCAGCCAAGCAGATCCCAGGGGACCAGCAGGACTCTCCACCCCAGGGAGGTCTTCATGGGGACCCCAGCCCTGGCAAGGGGCTGGACTGGGCTGCCCCCGGCTCAGTGGTGGGGTGGATGCTGAGGTTCCTCCTGTGGTTCCTTTGGGTCTTGTCACCCAGCCCTGGGAAAGAGGATGCAGCCAAGGCAGTGGACAGAGACCAAGCAAGGACTGGAGAGCCATTGGTGCCTGAAGAGAGGCTTGGTGTGAGCTGGTCAGGGAGTCCCCAGTGTCCTCATCACCATTCCTGGCCACTGGCTCCCCTTCCCAGTGCTCAATGGCTTTTTCCACCTCCAGTCTTCCCACCCAGCATGATGAAGGCACCTGGGCAGCCTTAGAAGGGAGCAGGACACTCCCCTGGACTTCTGAGCCCTGGGCTTGTTCCCTGTTCCCAAACCTCTGCCATGTCGTCCCTCCTGCCAGGCTTTTCCCCCTGCCAGTCTGCAGCATGTAATAAATCACTCCCTCATCAAATTTGGGTGAAATATCATGGATTAATTCACCAAGACTGTCCAGGCTGTCCCAGCTGAGATGGAAAAGGCTGCATGCTGAGGATCACTCGAACATCCTGGGAGGGACCAGGTGAGGGTGAGGAGCATCTGGAGGAAGGCAGTGGGTGACACTCATGAGCGAGTCCCTTCCAGGCAGTGGGAAAAATCTGCGGGCTTCATCCTCCTTTGGGTGGGCTCTGGCAGCCTGGAGTGGGTCTGGAACCTCCTTCTATCCCATGGGACTCTGCCTCTGAGTCAGCATCTCCCGAGGTGATCACTTTTCTCCTTTCTCTTTGTAAAAATAATTTTAAATGCGTGACTGGCAATTCAAGAGGAAACAAAAGAACGGTTGTTATTGCTGAGGATCTCAGCCCAGCCAGAGGAGACGTGTTCCTTTTGTGGAATCAAACATCCGTCAGGGAACAGTCATGCAAATTTGTTTCGCTTTTCTTCTTTTTTACCTGTTCCATTGATCTGGAGCCTGTAGCAGTTGGCTCATGGAGGGAGAGGTTTGTTAATTCAGGAGCCTCACAAAGCCTCAGGCCGTGAGGAGGGGAGTTTGCCAAAGCTCCTGGCCCGGGGGGACGCTTTGTGCCATGTGGGGACCGTGACTCTGGGACACATCCCTCCAAAGGAGAGGGGAGAGGGGTTTGCTGTGTCTCTGGGCACTGTGCAGACCTGGAGCGGTCCTGGGAAGGCAGGGAAGTGGCTTCCAGCTCTGCCAAAGCTGCTTCCCACCACAGGAAGGGACAAGGACACTTGGTCACACTGCTGGGACAGTCACCACCTGCCCTGAGGAGTAAATGTGAGTTAAACCCTTAAAATCACATGATGGGTTTAAAAATATCCAACTGTGTGATTGTATCTGATTTTATCACTATTATTAGACTCTTCAGTCCATCTGGATGTTTTCAGGAGTCACCTGCCAAGCTTCTCTTGGCAGGTGGGAGGTTGAGGGTCCTGCACTCCCAGTGGTGTCTTCATGTTGAAGAGAAGTGACTCCAGCCTGACTGCTGGAATCCATGGCTGTGCCTTCGGGAAGGTGTCGGGCTGCCCTGTGTGGTCTGAGTCTTCAGAGGATCCCGGATGGTTTGGGTTGGAAGGGACCTTGAAGATCATCTCTTTCAAACCCTCAGGTTGCTCCAAGCCCTGTCCAACCTGGCCTTGAGTCTTCTCCTTCAGCAGTCTCATCTCCTGGGAATGAAAAGCCAATGGAGCTGCCTGGGCAAGGGTCAGAGACCGCTGCTCTCACTGCTGTAGGGGATCTTCTGCTCCAGGCAAGGGAAGAGCCAAACCTCCCTCAGAGCAGGTGCAGTGTCTGGAGCCTGAGAAGCCTCTCGGTGACATTCCCTGTGTCCCTGCAACGCTGCTGCTCTTATTTCCTGCTAGAAGCATTGCTTTGTCCTTCAAGAAAATGTCTTTTTTCCTTGAATTGAGTATTCAGGTACTTTTTTCCCCCAAAGCCCATCTCTGTGTGTCTTCACTGCAGGTAGTGGGGGCCAAGCCCTTGGCTGATGACTCTGGATGAGTTAAGACACGTGTGGGTGTCCCCAGCACTGTCCCCACCACGTGGGCTTGCGTGGCTGTGGAGGAGCCACCGAGCATCCCTGCAGCTGGGAGAACCAGGGAGACACCTCATTAAAACAGTTTGGGGGATGCTCATCCGCACAGAAATCTGAATTTATTCCGCTCGTGCGCTCTCCTTCATCTCCTCTTCCTTGAGCAGAGGAATTCTCTGGCAGGGAGCAGGAAACACAGGGATGTCCAGGGGCTCTTGGCTGGGAACGGAGCGGGTGCAAACCCAACGATCCGCTGCCTCCTCCGCATCCATCCGCCCGCTCCTGCGTCGCCTCCGGCCGCGGGGCTGCGGCGCTGGGTGCTCCCGGCACCGCGGATGCTAAATAATCACACCACCACCACCGCGTCTGCCGCGGCCACCGGCTCCTCCTGACCATGATTTTCCCCGTCATTTCAGGTATCGCCTCCTTTCCCCAGGCTCTTCCTCAGCCCAGCAATGGCATGTCTGAATAATTCACCTAAAAATTCAGGATCGCAAATAAACACGGGGTAATTGCTAGCAGCTCGCAGGCACTCCGCTGCCAGAGCACGGCCAAACTCCCGGTGAATTATTTATCTGCTATGAATTATTTGCCCGGCCCTGCTACGGAAGAAAAGCTGCTTCCCAACCTTTGCCTGACGAATGGCCTGGCTGGGGGCGACTCTCCGGGTGCTGACTCAGCCCTTTCCCAGCTCCCTGCCTGCTCCTGCTGCCTGCAGCTCCTGCTGGATACCTGGGTAATTCCTAAAGCTTTGGGTGTCCTTCAGGGTGGGTATGAGGGTCTTACAAACTATCCTGTGGCTGCAGAATTCCATCTCCCCATGGCAATCACACTCTGCCTCCCTCTGTGAGATGAAGTACCTTTGGTTGGGGGAGATGGAAAGGGTTCCCTGCTGTTCTTCCAACCCAGGAGCCCTGGAAAGAGCTGCTGATGCAGGGGTGGAGTCACGGATGGAGTCAGAGCAGGGGTGCAGGCTGGAGACTTCCTGTGGGATGCTTGCTGGGTTTAATGTTGTGTCACTGTGAAATGATCCATGGTGATGTCCTTCATCCCGCTCCATCCATGAAGATGGTCCTCATCCCACATTGCAGCAAGTGCCTCTGGGCTAAGCCAGGTGCTGGGAGCTCTCTCCTGCCCATGGATGAGGCAGTGATGGCCTCTGTGGGCTTGCGGGATCCCACTGCCCACTCCTCCCACCGGGAGCACAGAGAAATGACCCTCAGAGGTGAGGAGCTGCTGGCCTGGCCTCATCAATCTCCATTTGCATCCAAAGGAGAAGGGGAAAAAAAAGAGATTTAGGAGCAAGATCAATATTGAAAGAGCCCGTCTTTTTTTCTTTTCCCCGTGCTCCTCTGGGGGTGGGAAACTCAAGGCAGGTACTGGGAATAAATCCTCCTGGCTACCTGGATGTAAATCAGGAGGGAGATGATGGATTTACGGGAGTCCAGCCTGATTTACACTCCCGTGTCTGGTCCCTGCAGGTCAGTGCGTGGCCCTGGGGAGGTGAAGTGCTGGAAGGGAATGGAGCCACCACCTCCTGCTGCGGCCGAGGTGGGACTGGGGCTGGTGTGGGGGTGACTTTTCTGTGCTTCTTAAACCCAGTGCAGGGAATTTAGGACGTTTTTCTTTGCCTCTTTCTTTGGAGTTCAGCAAAGCGCGTCCGCTCGGACCCGAGCGCCAAAGCGAAGCGATGCCCTGCTGAGGGCTGACTTTGTGGCTTGGTGGGGAAAAGGCTTTGGAGCTGCTCCCAGTGATGCCTTCCCCCTCCATCCCTCCTCATCTCACACCCCAAGAGCCAGTGAGACTTGATGGTGGCAGGGTTGGTGTGTTCCTGGAAGAGGAGGAGACTCTTCCTTTGGAAAATCCTCCTCTGAGAACTTTGGGAGGCCTCGGGGTGGTGATGGGGGAGTTGTCCTGGCTCTGGGGCTCCCCTCTCCTACCCTCCCCTGTCCCTGGCCGTGGCAGGGCTGGGGCAGGCACGGGGAGCTGTTGTTATTCCTCTCATGCAGCAGGAAGGATTTCTGCGAGTGCCATAAACCATCACGTGGGCAGAGCCTGGGTGAGCTCTAATTGCTTCTATTTGCATAACGAGGCGAGGCTCAGCATCCTGCTGATATTTGAAAGAGCAAAATCAAAATCAGCTCTAGATAAACAACTCCCCCCCCTCCCTCCCCAATCCCTGCCCCCCACTCCTAATTCGTGCATTTTCTCCCTCAATGCAGGTTTTTCAGATCTTTGGTCTCCTCAGGAGCAGCGAGACCGCCCCCTGGGACCCCTCCCACCGGCGCTGGGTGCTGGGGGTGCTGCCCCTCTCCCCTGGCCGAGGCAAAGGAGCCTTTCCCTGGAGCTGGCGGTGAGGGATGTGGTGTGGAGGTGTCTGAGTGGGAGCTGGAGAGAGGATCAGGGTGGGATTGGGGCTGGAAAAGCAGCGCCCCGGCTGGACACCCCGGGCTCAGTGTGGGAGCGGACGGGCTGCGGCCAGCCCCGGCTGGGGGGCCCGAGTGGGAGCCCAGCAGATGTCACCGCAGCCCGGGGTCACCGCAGCCCGGGGTCACCGCAGCCCGGGGTCACCGCAGCCCGGGGTCACCGCAGCCCGGCCCTGCCCACTCCTGGGGACCCGCCCGGGCTGGGATGGGACGGGATGGGACAGGATGGGACAGGATGAGACAGGACCCTTCCTCACCTGCGATCCCCCAGGGTGGCAGGAAGGGCTTTGTTTGCACCCCGGGTGTTGCTGGCTGGGGGGATGCTCCTGCTCTGGGGCCAAGGACAAGCAGAGAAAAGGCCCAGAAGGACCTGGAAAAAGGAGTGACATCCCCTGGCTGTGCTGTGACACCAGCCGTGTCCCCAGCCTGCCGTCCCTCTGTAAGACATTTCCTCTACTCACCCACAGCCCAGGGGACCAGATGCATCCCTGCTCCTCCTGTCCCCTCGGGTCCCCAGGGTCCTTCAGCCACACCTGGGTGTCCCCTTGGCCCTGGGAGGACCTTGGCCATTGCCAGCGTTTGCTTGGCACCCACGGCTTTGGGACCTGGAGGGGCTGTTCTCCCATCCCACTGGGGTTCCAGGGGGTGGTCACACTTCTCCCTGGCAGGGAGACTGTGCCTTGCTCACTCGAGGCCAGGTAACAGGCACCAAGCACAAATACAATGTGTCTCTTCCTTGGGGAATAAGGAAAAAGGGCTCCTTCCTCCTCCTCTTCCTCCCCAGCGTGAGGGCTGGTGTCCTCTGAACCCTTCCCTGCCCTTTGGGGGAGAAGTGCTGACTCCAGATGTTTCCCTAAATGAGAACCTTCTGCAAACAGCGCCGGTTTAGATTAGATTTTAGGAAGAAATTCTTCCCTATGAGAGTGGGGAGGCCCTGGCACAGGTTGCCCACAGAAGCTGTGGCTGCCCCATCCCTGGAAGTGTCCAAGGCCGGGTTGGATGGGGCTTGGAGCAACCTCGGATAGTGCCCCTGGTGCCCCTGCCCATGGCAGGGGGTGGAATGGAATGGTCCTTGGGGTCCCTTCCTTTTGGGATTCTATGATTTTTGCTTTTTTGGCCAATCCACATTCAGGGACCTTCAGCCTGCAGTGGTGCTGGAAGGATGGGGCAGACCTGGCTGCCAGCACTCGCTGCTCCCTCTGCTCTGCTGCCTGTGCCAAACGTGTGGCTGGGGCTGCTGCCTGCATCCGTGTCCTGGACCATGAACATTCCCCCTTCCCTTGGCCCTCGTGCTGTGTGAAAGCCCTTGGTCGTGCCAGAGTGCCAACCAGGAGTGAGGCAGCAACGTTTCCCCCAGCCCCTCCTCATCCTCCAAATCCCACAGAAGCTGCCTGGGGCAGGATGGAGAAAAGGAGAAGGACCCTCAAAGGTGGAGAGAAATCCCTGCTGCAGCTCTTAAAGCTGGGGGCAGAGAAGGAGCCAGAGGAGCAGGAGGTACCTGATGCTCGCAGCACACAGGGGCTGTGCGCACACCCCGATTTTCCATCAGGCTGATGAAAGGACCAGGAGCTCTTGAAGCTGAAGCCAAGGTGAGTAACCTGTGGCTGTCCCAGGGGTGCTGGGGGAAGAGCTGTTTACTCAGGAGCAGCAGGGATGCTCTGCCAGGAGCTGGGACGTTCGGCTCTGCAGTCACAGCTTGCCAGGAGGGGTCGGGTTTCAGCAGCTCAGCCCCTGCTGTGAGGAGGGATGCTGGCCAGGCACCTCCACCCTCATCCCCACACTGGTGGTCCCGGGGGATGCAGGATGGAGGGGGTTCCCCTCCTTGCTGGGTCCCTGTGGCTGAGCTGGGGGTGCTGGAGCTGGTCCTGGCCATGGTGGGGCTCCCCAGGGCTTCAGTGGAGCAAACACAGCCCGGACTCCAGCTGGGAAACACTGGCTTTGTGCTGGCCTGGGCAAGGGTTCCCTATCCCAGCCAAAGGTTCTCTGGTGCCTCCTGCCCCAGCAGTGAGAGGATTTTTCCTCCTGCCGTGTGGAAAAGCATCTCCCACTGCCATCACACAGCTCTTTCTGCCCTGCCTGGGCTCTCGCTTGCACCTCCAAATTTCCAAGGGCTTCCTGGGCTCTCTTTTTCCCCCCTCCATGTTGCATTTGGGATTTGTATTTCATTCTTATTTATCTCTCCATAGGTTTGTCCCTGTCATTGCTGCTGTTCCTGGCTTTCCAGCAGGTTTGCTCTGCAGAGAGCTGCAGGTTGGCTATGAAATATTACAAAGCGTTCATTTAAATGCACACCATGATGTCGGCAAGTCCATTAGGGGAATTAATTTGAATGGTTGGCGTTTAATAAACAGCCTCGTCCCTCCTCTCCACACACAAACCCCCCCACCACTGCTGGCAGCTTGGAAGGGTTAAAAAACCCCCACGTGTGGATATTGGAGGGAGAGGGGAGCAGGTATCGGGGTCTAGAGTAGGGGGGAGGAGAATAATAAAAGAGATCTGGTGTTATAAGAGGAATTGCAGTTTGTTTTGTTCACGGTAAGAAAAGAAAGCACATGTGGAAGGGGTTTGGGCTCAGAGGGTGTTTGGTGCGTGGAGAAAACGGGGGGAGAAGAGGGAGGACACGCTCCGGCCGCAGGGTCCCAGCCTGGCTCCGAGCACGCGGGGCTGGGGGGAGGAGAGGGGGCTCGAAGGACGTTGCTCCCCATATGGTGTGTATTACAAGCTCCTTTCTAGTTGTAAAGATTAATTTAAAGCCTTTCTCACCTCCCCCCCATCCCTCTTCCATTGACAAATGAACATCTGGGCTGAATGCTGCCCAGATCCTAATCAAAGCATTTTTCCAGGGCCGTTGTCTGCCTTTATGGCTATCTGCTCTTCGGATGCTCTGCAGTTCCAACGCACTTGGCAATTCAGCCTGTAAATACCCCTCTGCAGGATTTATGATTCAGGATAATGTGATTTTTCTCTTTGCCTCTGGATTCGTTTGTTTGGTTTAGTTTAACGACATTTCCTTGTCTCTGCATAAGTGAGGGCATGAAGGGAATTTTCTTCCCTCCCCTCTTTGCAGGGAGTTATTAGCAACGAGCAGAAATGGCTTTTTGGGGGGCTGATG
>VYXC01003825.1:216-12348 GCA_013397175.1 Platysteira castanea | reverse complement strand
GGGGCAAATCCAGCCCTGAACCCCTGATGAGTACCCCTGGTCGTTCCAAACCGTCTATTTTTCCTACAGAAATCTTGTTTTTGAGGTTTTTTGAGAAAGCAGCTTTTCACCAAAGCAAAGTCGAGCCCTTTCCAAGATATTCAAGGGCTTCTTCATCAGGGAGAGGCAGCACAAGACACAGCCCAGTATGGGAAAGCTGTTTGCTCCCCAAAATGAGGCTTGAGAAGGCAAATGAGATGCTTGAAAACCTGGGAGTGCTGTGGCTGGGATCCCGTTCCCACCAGGCTCGATTTTCCCCCTGCAAGCTCCAGTTTGGGAGTTAAAGGACTAATATATAAAACCTAGCTAGGATGTTGAATAATGTTTGTCATGTCCCAGGTGCTGTAGGAAAGGATGGTGCTTGAGCCAGGGAAAAAAGGCAGGAAAATCCCTTTAGGACAAATACAGGGACTTGCACAGGATGTGGCATGGGGTCCCTGTCCCTGAGTGAGAAGAGAGCTGGGAAACACAGAGCTGCTGGGTTTGAAGTATTTATTCCTGCAGAAATCCTGCCTCCCAGACCTGGGCTTCCCCGTCCCTCTGACTGGGCAGCGAGGCTGGTTGCTTTTCCCAGTGGATGCTTTAAGGAAGATGTGTGAGTTCAGTCCATTTAAACCACCATGGAGAGGCTGTGTTTGCACAGAAAGTCCATGGGGAAATGGCACCAGTAATTAAAAACATTCTCCTAAATGAGATGAAAAATCACTGGGGTGGAAAGCGCTCGGCTGCTCCTCCTTGGCTCCCCAGGACAAGGTGCAACCTGGATTTCAGTGATGCTATCCATCAGCAGGACCTTCCCCACCCCAGGATGTCACTCGGGAAGCTGAGCAACATCACAGGCACTGGGCTTGTTTTCCTAAGAAACTCTGAATTTCTCACAAATACAACGAGCCAGGATGCTGCAGGCAAATCCCTGAAAATGGATCTGGGAATGTGAAGAGCCAGAGCTGGACTCCTGATGGATGTGGGGCTGAAGTGACCCCAGCACCAACCCTGGATGAGGACAGCCACCCATGCAGAGCTCCAGAGGTAGGGAAGCACCTTTCTGAGCATCCAGAGGAGCCTCTGGGGTGAATTTTAATTTCTCTGCAGTTTTGCTGTTGATTTTTAGAGCACTCAGCACCTCTTGCCTATTTTTCATCCCTTTCCTCCTTGATTCCCTCCAAATGAGCAGTAACAGAGTGAAGTCTGGTGTCAGCCCGTGGCTGAGCCAGCGCACCCACGGGGAGAGAGCAGCCCCTGGCAGCCTCGGGGCGAAGGCGAGGGGGGTTTATGGAGTTTCATAGCGGCACAATCCATCTCTGGGGTCATCTCAGCGGGATGGAGGGTTGGGTGCTGAGCGGCATTGTGGCCGGGGAGGTATTTTGGGGATGGGGAGGAGGAGGTGATGGTGTCCGGGGGTGCTGGGGAGGCTTCCTCGATGTCCCCGCGGAGGAGGAGGCGATCCCGGCAGGTCTCCGACCTCAGCCCCGGTGCCGCGCGTCGGGCGGGGGCGGCCGCGCCGGGGCCCCGCTCGGAGCCGCTGCGAGCGGGGATTTGCAGCTGAGCTCTGCTCAGAAAGTCGCTCCCAGCCTTTTCTCATTTCTTTCTGGATTTAAGGCAGCTTCCAAATTCCTGCGCAGCCAAATCCTGCCTGGGACTGCCAGGAAACCCGGCCAGCAACAAGTACGTGCCGTTTCTGTACCCACAGCACAGCCAGGGCTGCTGTTAGCCCGCGGGTGATGATGACGGGACGGAGCTCCGGCCCTCCCGAGGATGTGATCCCGTCCCTCCCCGGGCTGCCGCCGGCACCCTGCCCTGGGTGTCACCTCTCCTTCGTCGCCGCCTTTTTATACACCAAAACACCCCACCCCAGATTCCCTAAACCTTACCCGCCGCCCTCTCCGTAACCTCCCACCCAGCGCACGGAAACACACTGGCTTCATGCACTCCCAATGGGATTTACGATCCCAGGGACTTCCTGCGCTGCCTGTCATCGCTCTCTCCCCTTCCCGCCACCGATAAAACAAACCCGTTTGTTTCGGGGCGCTCCTTCCACATTTCTTTATTTATTTTTATTTCTGCCGCTGCCTGCCTCAGTCCCGGAGGGTTTTAGGGGACAACGCAGTTGCAGGGGACAGCGGCAGAGCAGTGAAGCAGCCCCGAGGCCACGGCGAAGGGCACACGTTTGGTCTCCATGGGGAATGTCAGTGGCTGGGGAAAGAGGGGTCGGGAAAACCCTGCACCGTGGTACGAACGTCTAAACACAACAGGAGGCATCCCTGGGCCCTCGGGGATTCCAGGGAATCCATCCCAGCGTGACCCCAGAGCAGCCTGGGAAAGCCGAGAGCAGTGCAGTGAAGGGGCTGCACTCGCAGCATCCTCCCGGCCGTGCGGGGATGCGGAGCCGGCTCCGGCCGAGCCCACCCAGGGGACGCCTGATCTGCTCTTTCCACTGGTGACTCATGGAAAAACGACTTGTTTTGCAGCGGCGCTCGGCATGTCGGGTGATCCTGCCTCCGTGCCTCGCTCGCCTGTCTTTTTTTAAAGGATCATTGGTTTGAAAACATCTGGGACCCCCACCTTCCTGCGGAGCTCGCTCACCTGAAGGCATTTTCCCCCCTGGATGCGTGCAGGGCTGGCTGTGCAAGCCGCGCTCCGCCGGCTGCTTGGGAGGCAGCCTGGTCTCACTCCTAGGGCTGAATTTTTTGGGGATTAGTATTTTTGAGCGGCTCTTACACAACGGCGTTGGAAGCTTGGAGGGTTTCCACTGGCTCCTTGCGTGTTGGTTTCCTCACTCCTGCCAGCGCCGCGGGCTGCACGGGGCCCCCCCACCTCTCTTCCCAAGGTTTGTGGCACAGCTTGGGGTGATGGGGCTGGGAACTCATCCAGGCTTGTCCTGAGTGTCCCCACTGTCCCCAAGACCAGGCAGGACACGGAGAAGTGGGACCTCGCTGTGTGGCTTGGCTTCCTGATGCCTTGTAGGGAGCAAGCAGGATGCACTGGTAGATTTGGGTTAAAACACTCAGAATGGGACTGACGCTGATTCCCATTGAGTTCCCAGCCCCACACTGCTTCCCAAATACTCACCTTTCACCTCTTTTTCTCCAAGTCCTTCAGAGGGCAGAGATGGACCACAGCCCTTTCCCAGTGGGACCGGCCCATCCCAGACCCGATTGCAGCAGGAGTCTGGGCCAGCTCTGTATTTAACTGAATTGGCTCTCTTAAATCTTGGAAATGGACATTGAGAGGGATGTTCTGTGGTGCTCAGTGCTGTGTATCACATCTTCACCCTTTCCTTGCAGAGCACTGACCGTGCCACTGCTCTCTGGAAAGCACATCAGCAATTTTTTTTTGGGGGGGAGGGTGGTGGTTTAGTTTGGAATCTGGCATGGAAAATCATTTCCAACCCCTAAATTAGAAACAGAATAATAATACAGAGCCTTGTTTTGGAGGAGGTGGTGTGTGTCATCCCGCAGCAATGAGAAACTTGGGCTAGAGAAGAGTAAAGAGCTTTGATTTATTTTTTTAACACTCCCCAAAGGACTGACGTGGCTCTGGGATGCTGCTCCCGCTCCCTTGTACCCATGGATGGGGAAGGGACAGTTACTGTGGGCAGGGGGGTGTCCTTCAATCATGTTGGGGGCTGTATCACCCAGTTTTGCTGTTCTTGCACCTGGTTTTGTGGAGAAAAGGGGATTGTGCCGTGTGGTTTTCTGCCTTGCCCTTCCCTAAGGAGTTGGGATGGAGAGCTGATGTTCAGGGATGGGACAGGAGCCAGTATTTTGCCATGCTGGGCTGGAGGGACGCATGAGCAGGTGATGCTTTTTCCTTGGGATTTTCTATTTTGAATGCTGTGGATTAGAGGGAATTCACTGCAAGTTGCTCTCTCTATGATATCTCTCCTCCAGAAAACATCAGGTCCTACGAAAACTGAGTTGGACTCTTAGAAAAAGAAGTCGTGCTGAGGCAGTAGCTAGTCCTGCCTCAGAGGGGCTCACTGGCCACCACAGCATTGCCAGAAACCCCTTAAAAATAATGTATTTTTTAAAATTGTGAAGGGTTTTCCCATGTGCGGGAGTGGTGGCTGCTCAGCCAATTTAAAGGCTGAATTCCTCTGCAGAGGAGCCTTCACCCCAAGCGATTTCTCTCCCTGCAGGTTATAACACACTCTACACCCAAAATCTGTGCCCAAGCCGGGGTGCCCCATCTGCCTTTGGGATGTCCCCAGGTCCTGGGGGGAGAGGTCTGCATGGAGCCAGTCCCTGGGATTTAATAAGACACTTATTGTATGTTAAATATCAAGGGCTGATGGGAAACATGTGTCCCAAAGATTAACAGCCGTGTAAAAGATAAAGCTGTGAGTTAAACCTCCAAACAGCACGTTTCAAGTAACCCTTCATGGCTGCAATCTGCACTACTAGGGTAACCAGGAGTGAGACAGGGAAGGTAAAATGTGTATTGCAGCTCATGGTGCTCCAAAATCCTTGGGGTGGGCTTGGGACTGGGTTTTCTCCCAGCAAGGTGATGCCCAGGGATGCTGGATCACACAGGGGTGACGTCAGCTCCTTCTTCCCCCATTTCTTCCTCCCTTTCCACCTCTCCTCCTTCTTCTAATGTTTTTTTTTCCTTTTTTTTTTTCCCAGGCCCCAATTTCTCCCCTGTCGAGGCAAACGCTTTGGCTAATTAGCAAAACGTGTCAAAGAAAATGATTAATGTCCCGGGAGGAGGCTGAGCTGCCTTTGTGCCGGCATTGCCTGACTTCTGCTCTTAAAGGTTTTATTAAAAGATAAGGGAGCTCGTGATGGGCGAGCAAAGCATGTGCTTCCCTGGGTGTTAAAGGGTCGGGGAAGGGGGGGACGTGGGGCAGATCGGGGTCACCCTCGGAGGGAGAGGCGAGGGCTCGTGTTTCCCTGCCTCTGTGCGCCACCGTCACCGCGGTGTCTGGCCTTGGCAGGGGAAAAGACTTTAAAAAAATGGCTGAATGCCTCCTTTATTCTTCCCGGGGCAGGTAACTCAATCTCCTCCGCTGGGCCATGAATGTTGCTGTGTTACGGGGCTCTGCCTGGCTGCACGCTCCAGGAGCAATGCTTTAAGGGGTCTCGGGGAGGGGACGCTCAGGATGGGCATCCCAAGGTGGGGCTGGGGTGCTGGGGATTTGGCACAGCCAGGCTCCTGCCCAGGACAGCGGTGGCAGCAGGGACAGAGGTGCTTGGGCATGGGTGTGATGGACCCTGTGGCCAGAGGGGTGCCCATGGTCAGGCTCCAGCCCAGTGGGGCGTCCCTGGCACTGTTTGCTGTGGGCTGAAACCCCCATCCCAGCTCCCTCCTGGCGATCCCATGGCCAGGTGGGCAGCAGAGGCACAGGAGGGAATCTGAGGCACGGTCCCGCTGGGCTCCTGCCAGGACCACCTTACACAGCATCCAGCTGTCCTCATCTCTCATGGCTTTGGACATGTTTTCAGCAGTCCCCAAAATATGCTCCTTGCAACCCAAACCCCTGTAAACCCCCCCAAAACCAGCAGCCCTTGCAGGGGGGTCTTGCAAAAAGTAAAAACTAGCCAGCAACTCCACTGTGGGATCACACAAACCAGAGCTGGCAGTGCCACAGCATCCCCATGCCGTGCCGAAATCCCAGCTGGGACACCAGCCCTGGGAACAGGGAGAGGCTGAGGGTGGTGGGAGATCCACCAGCAGCACGCTGGTTATTTTATCACAGCAGGAGCGATTCCCAAACCCGGCAGACACCGATGTCTGCAGCCACAGAGCCCCTCGATGCACATCAGAGCGTTTTTGGGAGGGGGCACAGCTGGCAGGAGCCTCGCGGGGGCTGCAGGAGCTGCTCCGTGAGGTTTTCCTCCAGCAAACAGACCTCTGGGCTTAATAAGCTATTTGTAAAACTCGCTGTGGATAAACAAGAGGCCGTGTGTCAGCCTGAAGGCGGCCTCGCAGGGCTCCGCCGTGCGGGGTGGGACCTCAGCGCAGAAATATTTTCAAGATAAACAGAGGAAAATGAGTCCTGGAGGAGGCCGGAGCCGCTGGCAGCGGCACGCCGCTCCTCTCCAAGATTATTTCGGGGCAGGAACTTGGCTTTCTGCACACTGCAGCTTTTTTTTTTGTCTGCCTCTGAAGGGGACCTCGCGTGCTGCTGATTCAGAAATAAACCTGAGGAGCGGTTGGCACTGAAGGCAGCGGTGAGGAGATGTGCAGAGCCTGGGGCTTGCAGGGCAGTTTTGGGGTGAGGGTGAGGAGCTGGGATGCACAGCTGCTGCTGCGGATCCCCCTCGTCAGAGCTGCCTGCCCTGAAGAACCCTTGGGCTGAGGTAATAATATTGGGTTGCGGTGTTCAGCTTGGAGAGGAGAAAGACCCAGGGAGATTTTAGAGCCCCTTCCTGTGCCTAAAGGGGCTCCAAGAGAGCTGGAGAGGGACTCTGGATAAGGGCATGGAGTAACAGGACAAAGGGGAGTGACTTTGAACTGACAGAGAGCAGAGTTAGATTGAATATAAGGGAGAAATTCTTCCCTGTGAGGGTGGTGGAGCCCTGGCACAGGGTGCCCAGAGAAGCTGTGGCTGCCCCATCCCTGGAAGTGTCCAAGGCCAGGTTGGGCGGGCCTTGGAGCAGCCTGGGATAGTGGAAGGTGTCCCTGCCCATGGCAGGGGCTGGAACTGGATGAGCTTTAAGATTCCCTTCAAGCCAAACCACTCTAGGATTCTGTGACTCCAGCGTGAGCAGCAGAGCTGCTCTGCCTGGCTGCTGGTGCCTCCTGCCCTCCGTCAGCTCCTCCATTTCCCAGCACAGGTAGAGGCAATTCTGTGGTGCCCCAGGGCAGGATATGGGCACTGCCCTGCCCTCTGCCAGGCTGGAGCTTGGGAAATGGGCTGGGCTCCATCTTTCCATCCCCTCTATCCCTCCAGCCTCACTGTCCTCTTCATCCTCTCCACCCCATCCATCCCACCACCCCCGGGCTGTAGGGGTTTGGTGCTGGTTTCCTCCTCCTCTGTTCTGTGCCAGGTCTTTAAACTCCACAACCGTGGAATGACACCCAGTTTGGGGCAAAGCTGGACTTGGGGCACCAAGGCTGGGACCAGCCGCAGCCTCAGCAGCCGAGATCTCCCAGTGTATCTCTCCCTCTCCTCCCCACCCCCAGCAAATTTAATTAAAAGTCATTCAGATTCCTTTGAAAGAAAATGTCATCCGTCGACACAATTACACTTTAACTAACCAAAGCTGTTACAGTTCCTATATATATTGGAATCAGGCTGTCGTTATTAGTTCTAAGTAAGTAATTTATTCCCATTATTGTGTTCAAATTACAGGATATTACCCCCTGGGGAAATAATCCTCTTATTTGAAATGTAAAAAAGAATTCACATGGACAACAATGGATTCCTAAATGAACCCAACAACAGCCCCCAATCCCAGTGCGGCATCACTTGCCTCGGATAGGGAAATTATTAAGTTTCTTTTAAAAAGGTTCTTGTTTTCTCTCTTTCCCTTCTCCTGCCCCAGGTAAGGTAAATTGGGCTCCTCCTCTTCTTCAAGTGCATCAATTTATTGAGGGAATCCTGGATGTGAAGGAATTTGGTGGGGAGCATGGGGGAGGCAGATACGTGTGTGTGTGTATATATATATATTTATATACGGGTGTCTCCCCTTATTTTGGTGGTGGGAAGGGACCTTGGGATGGTGGGATGCGAGTGCCTGCCATCAGCCCTGGGGTTTCTGCTGGAGCTGGGAACCTTTGCCTTCCTTCGGCAAAGAGCTGCCGAGGTTCTTTGGAAACGTTGTTCCCTTGATCAAGATCTTCAGTGACGGCAAATAACAGCTCGTCTCTGCAACACCCAAACATAAGCAACTAATTTGGACCACCGAAAGGAAAAAGGGGGAGGGGGGGAAAAATAAAAAGAAAGAGAAAGAGGAGGAAGGGGAGGGAAGAAAATCAGATACACTTGTAACCTGATTACAACAGCCAGCTATGTGTGCAAAATCACAATGCAGCTCTATAATTAAATCTCTCTTTCCCCCTCCTGCCGAGCTCTTTCCTCTAACAGGCGCGGTACAAAAACAGTCGTTAGGACATCAAATTCCAGCTCCGACAAGAGGGGACTTTTTTGTCTATAGCTGCTTGGCTCGTCTTTGGGGAAATAATAATTATAAGCCCAGGGCCGCTGGCTGACGAGCTTTGTGGAGCAGAAAGGGCTCGTCTTGTCCAACCGCCCCTTCCCCCATGCAGAGGGCTGGGGTGATGGGAAAAGAGATGGGATAGCCATGGGAGCCAGCCCTGGACACCTCCTCCTTGTGCTCGGATCCAGGGGGAGACTAAACCCTGGGGTCTAACGATGCTCAGAATCACAGACTTCTTCCCCTCCTTCCCTGATGTTTTAGCATCAGCAGTTTGGTGGCGCAGGGCACTCCCGGGGTGGGTCTGGATGTTTGGGAGTGCCTAAAGAGCCCGTGAGGGATGTGAGGAGCCAACGGCTCCACAGACACCAGGAACACTCCTGCCACGTTTTCCCAAGGGTTTCTCCCCTGCCTGGCGCTTGGCTTCTCCAGGCAGATCTGGGCCACAGGGTGATGGGGGATGCCATGAAAGGGATCAGGTCATTGAACCCCAAAGGCAGCAGGGAAGGGATTCCCAGCACCGTGGGTAGTGCTGGCAGCCTTCCCCCAGCCCTGCCTGTTGATGGCTTGGATTTACTCCACGTTGGTCACAGAGGACTATTCCCATCCCTGTGACACCCGGCACGTGCTTTTGCTGGCAGCTGCAGGCTGGATTCAGCCTCGGGAACCCAGTTCCTCAAGGGCAGGTTCCTGCTTGCTTCCTCGGGGCATTTTTGGGAACAAGTCTTGCATCCACCTTCTTTCCTGCTTCGAGTCAAGGGAAGGTGTGCTGAGCTTCTTGCAACTGGTGCAACGACTCACGGGACAGTGAAGGAAAAAGCCTGGCACCAGGAAACCCCACAAAGGGCCCCAAAGTGCAAGATAACCACCAGTGAGACAGGATTTATCCACCACACCTCGTCCTGGCAGCCGGCACGTGCGGGAGAGCACGGCCGAGGGCGGACGCGGGCTTTGCAATGCGCGGCAGGCGACGCGGGAACTCGGATGCTGCCCCAATAAAGCTGTGCAGGTTTGGTTTTAATGGCAATTAACAGCTGTTAAAAGGTGAAGGATCTATTCTGCTAACACCCAGTGCTCCTCATGCCTTTCATGAAGGGATTTGAAAATACATTTGTGAGTGTTAATTTTAAGTCACCATAATGTACCCTGGGGAGGTAGGTGGGTTTACCCTGTTTTCAGGCGGGGAAGCTGAAGCAGGCCAGGGCACGGTGTGGGGATGAGCATTCAGTGCTGGCAGTGGTGGTGAAATCCACGCCTGGCTCTGGAAGAGGGATGGGACCAAGACAGGGACCAGCTGGCAATATCAGTGCAGTTTTCACCAGCATTTCCCCAGTCTTTTATTTTGCGGGGAGATTAACTTGGTGCAAAACCAAAGGCACTCACGAGTTTAACCTTCAGCAGGACCCTCGCACTGGGGGGGGCACGTAGGAAATCGTCTTTCCCTGGGAGATGCTGCAAATCTGGATTTTCCAGTTCCTGGAGGGCTCTGCTTGTTTAAATTAGAAGCAGATAGGAGAGGTGAATTTTAAGAAGGACAGAGCAAAGGCACACAAGTATGCAGTTAACTTCTAAACTTCTTTCTCTGGCTCTCCCACTGAGTAAATGCTTTAGGAGCTTCAAACCACAGCTTTTAATATCTCCTTAACATGCCCCGCGATTCCTTCCCCCCTGTCAAAACAGTGAGAGCAGCTGTGAATATTTTCCATTTTAAAATGTTTTGTATGCATACAAAAGTACCTGCAGCTCCTGTGGGCTGGGCTACAGAGAATTGCTGAAGCCAAGGGTATCTATTCTACATCGAACCTCAGAATAGCACATGCTCCTGCCTCTCTCTTGCTCACGTCCTGCATCCAGGAGGGTATTTTTGATTTAACTGAGAGATCAAGGAAAAAATCCCCAATTTACTCTGTTGATGTAGAAGGTCTTGTCATTCCAAGCTCAGCTCACCTGGATGGAGGATTGTTTTAAACTCCCAAATGCAGAACCTGTAATAGTGGGGTGTTGTATGGGGACTGCAGTTTTGGGGAGGTTTCCCATGCACGTTTCTCCACTAAGCCACATTTTTTCCGCTGAAAGGTGTAACTGCCATTTCCGTGCCTTACGACCAATTTAGCAGCTGATCCATAGCCAAAAAACGCAGGCAGTAATTACAGCTTTGGGGTTGGTGCTCAGCACCGTGTGCCCTATGGGTTGTGCACGTCCCCCCTCCTCCCTGCCTGTTTTTTCCCCCTGATCTTGGATGAAAAAACCTTATTATTGGGTAAAAGGGGGGGGAAAAAAAATCCAGCCTGGTGAATCCAAGAGCCAGCCTAGCTGTGAAAAAAGCCCGGTACCAGGGGCTTGTGGAGGTTGTGGAAAGCAAAGGGCACCCAGCATGGGGCAGGTCCTGGCACTGGGGGTCTCAGCTCAGGATTTGGGGGGAAGTGAGTGCACAGGTGGCAGAGCAGGAAAACAGGGTGGGATTGTGCGTACAGCCCCACCCTCCTGTGCCAGGCCACCAAAAAACCCCATCAGTCTTTATTTGAACTCGAAACCGGACCAGTTTGGGACACATTTGGCTTAACAAACCCCAGAGCTGCGGGATCAGAACTGCTGTGCACTGGGGGGAGGGCACCAACCCCACCCCTGTGCACCCCCTGGCCCCTCTCCCCTCTTCCCTGCTCTGGGTGCAATGGTGAGGATGCTGCAGCCTCCAGCTGCTGCCAGGCACTGGGTACAGCCCCTGGGGGGGGTTATTTCTTGGGCTCCCCCCTCCAAGCAAAGCCCGCTGGCCAGGCTGAGCACAAGGGTTATAATCAGCCTGGATTTATGGAGAAAACCGAAATCCTGAGCTGTTCTGGTCATTAATCAGAAATTCTTTGCTCAGTTCCCAAACCGTTTCCCTGGGGATCTTCTCATTGGGACCCCCCACTCCACAGCCCCCTCCCCACGGATGGCAGCTCCTTCATTGCAGGCACAGGGGCTGGGGTGGGGAGGGACCCCAGGCTTTGGAAGTATCCAAGCCCCCCCATCGATAAATAAATCACCATGGATGCATTGGAATAAACCCCAGCAGGGCCCCCCTTGCCTTCAAATCCCACCTCTGTCCCCACAGGGTTTTATTTGGGGAGGGATGGGACCCTGCTGTCAGACTCGGTTCTGCTTTTAAGATGGGGGAAGGAATGAAATCAGGGCAAAGCTTTGCCGACGCGTTGGGATCGTCGCTGTCCGCGTTTTAATGTGATTTATGCCTGGATTTCTAAATCCAGCCACTGACTGCATGCTTTAAATATAGCTCCAAAAAACACCCTGAAAACGTGTAGTAAGCAGGTTAAAAAAAGCGGGCGGAAGGGCTGCACAGCACTCCCCCCGGCTGGGGAGCATGGGGGATTTATTTGGGGAAAAAAAGGGGATTTGGGGGTGTCCCAGCAGATGGGGATGGGGGTCCAGCAGGGGCCTGTGCCCAGTCCGTGGGTACAAAGTCGAGCGCTGAGTTGGCAATGAAGGGGTGAGTGTCCCCCACCCCCTACACCTCGGCAGCCCCCCAAGACGGGGGCCATGCGTTGGGGGTGGGGGGCATCTCTTTGCTTTGCCTCCCACGTCTCCAGAGAGCCTCCCCCAACTCCCCCATTCCCAGNCCCCCAGCTGCAGGGGTGGGGGGTTATTGGGGGAAATAATGGGGAGGAAAGAAGGGGGCTGGGATTTCATGCGGGAGACGGTGGGAAAACGGTGCGCGCCCGCAGGACCGCGCCGGAGAGGGAAACGTNGGGAGGGGGGGCAGTGCCCGGTGTGGGGCTGGGGGCTGCGAGCTCCGCACCGCTCCGCTGCCTCCTGCCCGCTGCCCTCCGCCTCCGCGGGCACCGGCCACCGGGAATTTCGGGTTCGTCCGGGGAGGGGAGAGAAGGGAAGAATGGGAAAAAGAGGAAGAACAACAACAACAACAAAATCCAGGAAGAAACCGCCAAAACAAAACAAAATGGAGAATAAATAGGTGGGGGTGGAAAAAAAAAGG
>VYXC01003824.1:17231-40069 GCA_013397175.1 Platysteira castanea | reverse complement strand
GTCCCGGCTAAGTTAAAAGAAAAGCCTGGCTAGGAAGCGCCGGCAACAAATTACTACTTCAGCGCTGGATTAAATGTAAAAGCCCTTCACAGAGCTGCAGATAAATCCTGTGTGCTAGAAGGAACCATAAAAGTACTTGTTCGAGAGCTACAGGCACAAGTGGAAAATTGACCCCAAAGATTTTTTTTTTTTTTTTTNAGTTTATAAAATTTCTGCCGGCGCAGGGAGAGGGTCACGGCAGCACCGCAAGGCTCCCGGCTGCTGCGGCCGCTCACCGCAGCTGGACACGTCTGCGGCCACCGGGGCGAGCGTCCCATGAAACCCCAGCAAGGTTTGCCCGGTGCTTTGGAGGGGTCGTGCTTTGTGTGTCTCTGGTTTGTTTGATTTGGGTTTTGTTGGGGTTTTGGCTGGGTTTTGTTCGGGGGGGTGTTTTTTGTTCCCTTTTTTCCCCCCTTTCTTTTCCCCAGCTAATGAAGCAGGGTGGTTTCGCTTTCACCACTCACACAGAGAGCGGCAAAAGGCTGCTCCCATCCCTGTTTCCCTCTTCCCCAGGCGCCACAAGCACAGGTCCAGCCCCACACTCCTCCCAAGCCTGCTCAGCACTGCCGGGAGACCCCCCAGCAGTGCGGGATGCTCCGAGTGGGCAGCACGCAGCCTTCTCCCTTCGGTCCCTGGAAACACGTGTCACCTGGGCACGGTTTGTCCTTCCTGCGGCACAGCCGTGGTTTTACATTTCCGAGGTGCCAGCCCGGCCACGGCAGCGGCTCTGCTGGCTCCCCGGGTGTGCATCTACGTGTGCCTGCACGGAGGGACGGCCAGGGAAAGGAATGCTGCTCCTCCCTCCCCCTCCCCGGCCTTTATCCCGGCCGCCTATTTTAATAAATAATTATAGGCAGCTAAAGGATTTGTTCATTCCAAAAGGTCTCCCCTTCACATTTCTCAGAGGTTCAGCTCAAGGAGACACCGTGATAATAAGGCTGACTCGGGATCCCTACTCCACAATGTCATTACGAGCTACCATTTAAAATGAAAAAAATCTGTACATTATACCTAAAAGCATTACAAGGTTAGCGTCTCAGCTTAGGGAATATTTAATGCTGCTGGGAAAGCAGCTCACTGCTGCTCTGAGGAGGAGGAGGAGGAGGAGGAGGAAAAGGGGAGAAAAAAACAGAACGAGAGAAAAATCCTTTCTGAAACACAAGCCTAGAAAGAAGATGTTGGGAGTGAGCACGGAGATCATTTGCATTTCCAATGACTAGCACTAATCCTCTGCTACCACGTTTATATTTTCTTATTACTTTTCCTAATTACCTCCTTTTTTTTTTTTCTTCTTTTTTTTCCCGTAGCTTTTTCTCCAGCCTCTGTTCCCAGCTCCCCAGCCCGTCATTGTGTGGCTCGGGGCTGGTGGCGGCCCCTCCACACCGCCCAGGCCCCGCAGCCAGGAAAACCTGGGTGCCTCCCACACACACACAGAGCGTGGGCGACCTGCCGAGGGGCTTTGCTTTGTTAGCGTTCGCCGAGGAACATTTCTGGGGTCCCGGGAAGGCTTTCTGCCCGGCCCCCGGGGCGCGGCGCGGGCGGAGAGCAGCCTCAGCCGCGTCCCATCGCCGGCGTGGGCATCCCGGGAACCAGCCGGCCCTGCCACCCCCCGGGAACCACCCGGCCCTGCCCTGGGGCCGGCGGGGAGCGGAGAACAAAGCGGCCCCAAGCCCTCGGCAGGGAGGCAGGCACCCGGCCGGGCGGCTGCTCCCGAAGAGCCGCGCTGTGCCGGGCGGGGAGCGCGGTGCCGGCTGCCCGGCCCCGCTCCGGGGGCTCGGAGCTCCGAGCCGCACGTGGAGCCCGAGCCTCGCCTCGCCCGTGGCTCGCAGCCCCCGTCTCCGGCGAGGAAATCACACGGCTAAATGCCTGCTCCAGACCAGCCGCTAAACTGCTCCCGCAGTATTAGCCTAAAATTTGCTAATAGCGGCTCTTTCACGTAATTTAAGTGCTAATGAAAAAAAGCCCCGCTTTGAATTTATATATATTTCAGCAGAGAATAATGTTTTATTTAAAATAGTTACAGCGCGCCTTTTGATTTAGAGTTTAAAGTAAATAATATTTGTACATCTAAAACATACTCAAGACAAATGAAAAGCCTCTAGATGCTTTTGTATGAGATGCTGAAGAGCTCTACAAACTTAAAAGCACAACCTCAATTAAGCCCATCTTCATCTGGAAAAAAAAATTAGCAACTGAAAGCTGAATATATTAGATAATGCACACTTGCAGGAGAGCATTCTCTTAGCAAAAAATTCTTGATAACCAACCTAAAGCTGGCCTTCGAGTTGCTCGATGCTAATTTTGTTTGAAACTGTTTAACTAACTCTGAATAGATATCCATATTCAACAAAGACATAATTAATGGCAACCTTTTCTTCTGCTTAGAAGACATCATAACAAGCAGAAAAGTACAAAAAGATTTTTATAGTAACTAATTTAAGGACAAAGGGTTGACCTCTAGCATTTCATTAAATAAACGGAGCGACTGAAAGAAGAGTGACAGTATTCATCCTTGTTCAATTCAAGCAGCCAATTTCAAAATGCAAATCATAATCTGCAGATGTTGGAGCCTGATATATTTTTTTAAAATATCATTTGTTCGATTTAAGAACATCAGACATTTGAATTTTAAATTAAAAAAAAAAAAAAAGAAAAAAAGAAAAAATCAAACCCGGTTCCCCGCTCCGGGTGTCGGCGCAGCGTGACTGCGCGCTTGGAGCCAGGGCTGCCGGGGCTCCCCTCCCTCCCCAGCTCCCCAGCCATCCGTTCGGCACATCGCTCCCAAAACCTTTTCATGGAGGAGTTCTGCTGAGCCGCACATTATTTCTGATCAGCACAGCTGGTCAGCGCTGCTGCCTCTCCAGCCCCGGGCCGAGCCCAGCCGGCCGCTCCGTGCTCCCTCCCCACCCGTGGGCACCCAGCACCCGTGGCCGGGCACATCCCCACCCCGAGGGGCCGAGGGTGACGGACGCTCCCCGGAGGTGCTGCCACGGGGCTGCTGTGGCACCGGGGAAAGCGTCCTGGCTCCGGTGCCCACGGGTGGCAGGGCCCTGGAGCCCCGGCCCGGGCAGGGGTGCGGTGGTGGCCAGAGCACGGGTGGGGACAACAACCCTGGGAGGTGAGCGACTCTGAGTTTGGGAACATGACCCCAGCCCTCCGGAGCCGGGCTTCCTTCCGGGTGCCAAGGGGAAGGAGGAGGTTTTGGCTGGGCCGGGGATGAGCTGCAGGCCTTCAGCAGGGGAGGAAGGAAGTGTCAGTGCAGCTCGGTGCCCAGCACGCACCTGTTCCGCGGGGATCCGGGGCACTCAAACGCGTGCCGAGGCACACGGCTCCGACGGAGGAGCCCGGGGGAGCAGCTCCAGGTCAGGGCAGGTTACACACAGACCTGTGGAGGGGTTCCTTCCTTGTGCCCTTCAGTGGGCATTTCACCTTTCTCCCCCAAGCAAAGGACATCCAGGAGTGACGTTAAGGGACACTTTTAAGCCTCCCAAGGGGGCCAGAGGACGCGTCGCCATGTCCGACACAATGGCAGCACGAGTTCCTCTCTCCCCGTTTCCACACCAGCTGCAACAGCTCTTTCCAGGTTTGCAGGGATAACCCACAGGGCCTGGCACCGCCGAGCCTGCACACGGGTGAGGTTTCTCCCAGGAAAAGGTTTCAGGGTGTTTGGAAGTGGTTTCGGGGAAGCATGAGACCTTTTAAATTTATTTTGGCCATTGAAATACGCAGAAGTTTCTGGCTTCACCGAACTGGGCCGTAGGGTACAGCGGACCAAGGCTGACATCTCCTCAGCGAGCAATTCCCTTCCTTCCCCAAGAAAGGGAAAATATCCCGGCTTCCCACCACACGGCCCCTGGTTACTGCTAAGTTACAGCGAAGCACGACCTCTGCAGAGGCATGTATATTAATTAAATTGCTGCTGATTAGGACCCATCAGCGACTCACAGCACGCGGAGAGGGACTGACATAAACGCCCAGGAGCATCCCTGGGGAGAGGAGAGCATTGCTGTGCCGTGCCCTCACCCCGAGCAGAGCAGAGCAGAGCAGAGCAGAGCAGAGCAGAGCAGAGCAGAGCAGAGCCATTTCTGCCAGGCCAAGGGCAGGTTTGTCCCAAGCCCTTCCCAAAGGCCGGGAGCAGGAGCCCATCCCGGCCCCGCTGGCGCTGGGCACGGGCAGGAGGAAGGGCCGGGGCCTTGCCAGCCTCCTGCACAAACAGACCCTGCAGCTGTCGCGGGGCGAAATAAATGACTTCCGGAGGTGGCGGAGGATAAATGGATCCATTCAGGCACGAGTGAAGGGGACATTGTTTTCCTCCTTGGAGAGAAAAAAAAATCCCTCCCCAACAACCTATACATTAAGGTATCAATGAACAACAAATTCATTCAGTTATGACACAGGAAATCTAGAGCAGAATGGGCCGCAAAACAAACTCGATTTATCTGCGCCACACACGCAAAAGGGAAAAATGCCTCTTGTTGGCTGCTCTGCCAGGGCTGGGGCTCCTCTCGAGGAGCGCTCAGGACTCCAGCCACACATGGAGCGTTTGCTGCCGGTGCTCGGGCGGTGGATGCAACTTCTGAGGTTAAGATTGTTCCCTTAGGTTTGTCCTCTTCAGGGACAACGCGTGCGCAAGACGCCCCTGGAACGTATTTAAAGTCAGGCTGCAGATGCACATAATCTCCATCCTCCTGCACCACAAACAGCAGACGTGGATGTTTGGGTGGTTTTTTTTTTGTAGAAAGGGAGAGGAATTACTCATTCAGAGAGAAGCCAGGCCTTTCGTTTCCACTGTGGCAACCTTCGTTTTTATATTGGAAAAAGAAAAGAAGAGGCAAAACCGGAGATGCAGCCTCAAGCCAGGCCCTGTTTCTCAAAGCAAGGCGGTGCCTCCCTCCTCTCCCACCTCTCACCAGCAGCCCTGAGCCCACCCAGGGGACCCCATCTGCTCCACCACACGTCTGGGCACCCGCCCAGCCTGAGGGGACACCCCTGGCCCTGACCCTGGGAAGGACAGAGGGGCAGAGCCCTCCTGCCCTCCCACACAGCCCCTGGGCACCGCCACGGACCCGCTTCCCTGGGCCCACTCCCCGCTGCCGTTCAGCACTGCAAACCCCAAGCACGGCTGAGAAACAAAGCCCGTCCTCCTCTCATTTCCCAAACATTTATGCTTAGCTGTTTTCCCCGAGTAACATTTAAAAAGTCTCTTAAAAATGAGAGCAACGGGTCAGTCCTGCTGTAGAAACGGAGTTGGTACCCAGCTGCAAGGAGCGCTCGGCGTGCAGGGGAATAATCCAAAAGGTTTTAATTGGGGAAAGCAGCAATAAATGAAGGAATATGAGCTCGGACGAGAACACTTGAACGTAAAAATAACTGGGAAAGACGAGACTGGGTTGCGCTCAGAAGGGAGACCTCCCTGCTGCCAGGGAGCCCCAAAACAAGGTGGGGCCCATTCCCAGCGCCAGCGCGTCCCCCCGAAGCCCCAGGGGCTCTCCGGGAGCAGCATCCCAGGCGCGGCGGGGCACATGAATGCGGAGCCAGCGGCCCACCCCTTCCGTCAGCCAGTGCCTTCACCGCATCCTGGACAGCTCTGGAGGGGGTCCCCTCAAAGGCGGGATGCGGCCAAAGCCGGGGCCGGGGCCGGGGCCGGGCAGCGCCGTCCTCCGGCCGCTCCTTGGGAACCAAGTCACGCTCCCGCGGCAACTGCTCCTCCGCGCCCGTTTGAACTGTCCCTCCCAATTAGCAGTAATAAGTGACTCGGTAAAGATGAGCAAACACAGCGCATTCATCAGCCCCGGCGGCCCCAGGAGATCCCCAGGGCACCGCTCCGGGGGACGCCGAGCGCATCCCGCCCGGCCCCAGCGAGCGCCGGCAAAAGGCGAATTAATGACGAGGCGCTCCCAGAGTTTGCCTGAAATTATTTCATTCTGCCCCAGAATTGATTACTCCCGGCCTGGAAATATGTCCAAATCAATAAGCTGAAGCTCAGGGCAAAAAAGACATGCGCTAGCCCCATTTATTTCATCCACTTTTTTGAGGAATGGCACATAATTTACCGGCTAGGAATTGCTAAGCCCTTCCAGAGCGAGGACTAATGACAGGCTGTGGGAAAGCGATGCCTCCATCCATCTCCCGGTGAGTCACGAGTCCCCGCACCCGCCGGTGACGACCCTGGCGGTGGCCAAGATGCCACTGTTGACAGAACGTGCCCGAGGCCATCCTTGCCAGGCAGATGGATTTGGAGGTGAAGCATGTGGGTCGAGGCACCCACCAAGGAGACGATTTTAAACCGCCCCAAAAGGACGACTGGTGCCCAGTGGTGGCATTCCCTGCACGCCTTGCTCCTGCCTGGCCGGCTGGAACTGGGTTGGAGCAACCCCTGGGTCAGGGCTGAGCTGAGAGCCGCGCTGAATGTGCACAACAAACACCGAAACTGTCGGAGCGACGTTTGCAGCCGGGCCTCAGCACTGCAGAAACACAACCAGCACTGCCCAGAGTGTGCGGGTTCAGCTCCCCGGAGCTGAGGGCACGAGGGACACTGCAGGACAAGGACACCTTGTCCCACCCTCCGGGGGCTGAGCCCCAGGTCGGGAGGAGATGTCAGCGCCCTCCGAGTGCCGCTTTCCACAGCGGACGCTCCGCGCGCACCTTGCGGGCCACGCGTGCCTGCCGGCGCGCCCCGTTTGCCCATCCTCTGCATGCTCCACAGGGCCCCGCATTTTCCAGGGCATTAAACCCTCTCCCCCCTCGGGAAGCTCGGCGGCAGCTGTCATCCTGCTGGCGGGGGGCGGGCGGCAGGGCTCCTGCTGCGGGCCATCAGTGTCACTCCCGAGCCGCTGGTGGGTGAAGGACGAGGTGGCCCCGGCGGCCCCGGGAGCTGCCAGCCTGTGCCGGGGGTTTGTCACCGCTCCGGGGACGGGGCTGTGAGAGCAGCACGGGCACTGAGGTGCAGGCACAGCAGCGCACCTGCAGGGACACCCACGGAAAGGACGCTTCTGACTGCGTTACAACAAGAGAACTCAAACCTTTCCACTCACTGTGAGTCCTTCAAGCAAACATCTTAACGTAAAACGGAGACATAAAGCGGCAGAGTGCTGCAAAAATCAAAATCCAGGGTCTGCTGGCTTCCCCTCGGGCAAACCCCTTCCCACCCGGGCTGCTCCAGACATGTCTGAGGGCACCACGTCCCCAGGTCTGGACAGCCTTAGGCTGTAAGAGAATTCCCCTTGGCCCCATCGCATAGACGAGAGATGCCAGGGCAGGAGAGGGAGCCCGAGGAAAGAGCAAAACACAGCGGGGCTTGAGGCGAGCCTTGCCGACCCCCAGCCCCGAGGCAGGGGAGGCAGAAGAGCGGGATTGCACTCACAGAGCCCGGCTGTGCCCTGCAGGCCTGGCCCTGCTGGCCAGCCCCGAGCCCCTCGGCCGAGCCCACGGACAGGCTGACACCCTCCTTCAGCTGCACTTGGCCCTGCCCACAGGGGATTCTTCTAGACTGAAACGCTGCTGCTCTCCCATTCAGGACGGGAACGTCTGTGAAAAGGGGGCATTCATAATAAACTTGCCAGTGCTGGGTAGGGGAAGAAAAATACCCGGCCCAGAGGAAACAACACGGCCTTTATTTGTCGGTGCAGCCGCCTGAGCCCGCGGCAGCCTCGTGGGTGAGGCGGGGAGGGCTGGGGGGCTCAGCTCTGTCCCCTGCACGGCTCCCCGGGCATGGCCCTGTGGAGTGACAGGGACCAATGGCACCGAGGGACACACGGCCGGGCCGGGGCCCAGTTCCTTCTCTCGTCTCCCTCACATCCTAGCAGGCACAAATCCCCACGCGTGGCAGCGACGCAAACGAGTTTTATTACTCGATAAAATATCTGAAACAAAATAAATGGTTTTGTCAAACACTATATCTCCTCAAATAATAATGCGCCGGCTTACAAAGAAAAACAACCGACATTCATATTCTATGGCAAAGGTTTATTTCGCCTCCCCGAGGAGAGGGGAACGGGCATTTCAATTCGGAATTCAGACACTGTATGGGAATACAGTAACTATAGTTCTCAGAGGGTTTGTGCAAATGCCAGCAAAACAAACCCCAAATCAAATTTATTAGCTGGTGGGGATCTCTAACAATCTTACACGGTGACTGATGAAGCCGTCGGGGAATTCCTTTCAACATTTAGTGATTTAAAGTCCCTACAGAAACTTCATTGTCTGTTCCGAGACAGAAAGAGTTCCTCGGTGTCCAGTCCTGCTCCAACAGCAGCACTGGGGTGGGCGTTATGGCCAACGTGTGTTTCCTTTCACCTGGAAACCTCACCAGGAATCCTAACGTCCCCAGCCCCGTGGAGAACTATGAGGGGAGCAAGTGCAAATCATTTAAGGCCTGCGGCCCGTGTCCTGAAGGGCCTGTCTGGATTTTGACGGCAAGGTTGGGACGCTCCCCTCTGCCCCGAGGGCGCTGCCAGAAAACGATCCGGATGTCATTCCCCGCCCCGGATCAGCCACCAAACACACACCCGCAGTCTGCTCAGAGCTGCAGGATTTGGGTGCAGCCGACTCCCCCCAAAGCACCGGGTGCCAGAACCGGGCCGGCTGTGCCGCGGCGGGGCCCAGCTGCTCTCCGGGAAGGCACCGGGGTGGCAGCCGGGCTCTCGCTGCGGGAGGGGAGATGCCCTTCCTGAGGATGCGGGGGCAGAGGAAGGCGAAGGCACAGCCGGTGCCCCCGGAGCACCCGCAGCGCCCGGCCCGGGGCAGCTCCCGCAGAACCATCCTAAAAAGCAGCCCCAGAAGTGCACAGCTCTAATTGCCAGGTTTTTGTCATGCATGCTTATCACCGGGTCGTTTGCATTTGGGCTGCTAAAATATCAGGGGGACGTTGTTTAATCAATCCTCGCGGCTTACAAAGTCCTAAGTGAGAGAATATTTTTTGATTGTCTCTGCTTGTATCTAAACATCTCACAAGCCCGCCAGCCAGTTCTTCATTTCAATTAGGGCGATGCTGATCGTTAGCTAACTAATAAGGACCAATTTTCTGTCACAACTATTTCCTAATTAAATTCAAAACAGAGATTTCTAACCCAGATGGTCAGTGATGCTACAGATTTGTTTAAATTTGGTATCACAGTAACAAACTACTAATTAGGGTTTGTAAATACACCAATTCCCTCGTGACTTAGTTGTTAGTAATGCATACAACCGGTTTATTAAAGCACTAATTGTGTCTGGCTTTACTTGGGCCTAACACATAATCCACTTATCACATACTGGTACCAACTCATTTTGAAGGGATTATGAATGAAATCATAAATGAGGTCTCGCATCCCTTTCCCGGTACGGTTAATAAAGGCTCGGTGCCACATTCAGGTGACATACTCAGGTTTCCTGCCTCTGATGCAGAGTGACGCTGATGCAGAGCGAGGCCCCGCAGTGACGCTGGTGCTCCGTCCTCCAAAGGGTGTTTCATGGAAAACGTCCCCCGTGCCACCCCCGCGCCCAAAAAGGGGTTTCTGCTCCAGCTCCGCTGGGCAGCAAATCATCCCAGCAGCCAAGCTCTTGGAAAGGAGCCCTGGAGTTTCCCAGAGAGAGCACCGAATTGTTTATTTCCCACTGCAGTCGAGCTCGGCCCCGCCACGGGGCTGGGGCTGGCACAGGGGGCTCACGGGAGCCCCCGTCCCTTTGCCTGGAGGCCCTCACCAGCCTCGACCACCTCCTTGTGGAGGGCTGGAGGACACCAAACCCGGGTTCCCTGCGGAAGAGACCCTGTAATTTTGATGGAAGGCTTTGTTCCAAGGACCCGAACGGGCGATACCCCACGCGGCTGGGGCATCAACGCCCCTCGCTGCCACGGCTTTATCGAGAGAGCACAAATAAATAGGAAATAAATGATAGATAACTGTGAATCGCAAGGTTATGTAAACACGGAGGGGGTTTCAGAAGAATCCTATTAAACCATGAAGAAAAGCGTGGATGGTTTATCACATCACTAAGACCCAAGAATGCATTAATAAATAGAAGAATAGATAACGAACCGTGGAGTGCAAGGCTAAACTACCCGCTATTGTGAGGATCCTGTGACAGTAGAAACAATGAAGGGGAAGAAAAAGCTTTGTTGGTCTGTCACCAGAACCTTGTAGTGTATCTTTTATAGCCCATTTTTAATGAATTCACAGCACCTATCGGTTATTCTCTGCCCAAATCCCTCATTTTCCTCCCTCTTGAATGCAAATTCCCATGCTGCACTCTGCCTTCACCATGACTTCCCCCGCTAAACTCGGGGTTTCTCTGGGTTTCAATGGCCTTTCAGCCCCTGCGAGAACAGGTTTCTGCTTTCATATTCCCAAAGGGTTTTCAGGACGGTAACAAAAGTGGGGCTCAATGCAAAGCAGGAGCACCTCTGAGCCTTGCTGCTTCCTTTGCTTCTTCTGTGACAGGAGGGTGAATGCTCAGACAGGTCTAATTCAGCCCAGAGTGATGATGCCCGGACGTGCCTGCAAGGAAAATAAAAATAACCCACATGAAAGCTGCTGCTGCTCCTCTTGTTGTTTTCCAGCCCTCTGCAAATAACACTGAGGATTGTTGGAGGGGACTTAATATTAATCCGAGAGATAGTACCCTCTTTGTAGACACTACTACAGAGACTCACTAACAGTTTATTTTCACCGCACTGAGGGGGTTTTATCATTAAACAAGGACCCGGGACACATTTACTGTAGATTACTTTTATTTTTACTGCAGCACCGTTAGGTACAGAGCGCCAGGGAGACAGGGCTGGCCACGACACGCTCTGCAGTAAAACCCCTCGGCCCTGCCTCCGCCAGAATCCGAAACCCTGATCGATTTCTGCATAAAAACCCCAAAGACTCGGAGCTGCTGCGCCGACATCCTGCGGGAGCGCAGCCTCGACAGGGCCGGCAGAGGCAGAAGAGGCTCTGTGTTAAAGATGGGGCAGCCTGGCACAGCACGAGGGATGCCCAAAAACCCAAAGCCCTTTTGGTGGCAAACCCCACCCGAAGCAGGTCCTCAGGGAGCCTGCGCTGGGCCCAGCTGGAGGCTCACACTGGGAGCTGCTCCTACCTCCTTACCCTCACCTGCCCGGAGGAAGCTGCAGGTAGGCAGGGGAGGTCAGACAGCTGCTGCCTTTCCTCACTCCGAGAGGAGGGAATTGAAGAGACCCGACTGGACCCCAAGCAGCAGTCGGGAACATGGATTTGCCTTTTCCTGGACTGTCCACACTCGAGCTCCCCCGGCAGCTTTTGGTGCCCCTGTGCCACCAGCACATCCCTGTGAGCTCTCAGGGTGTCCTGCAGGACAGCCACGCCACAGGGTCCTTGTCCCCAGGGGCAGGACGGGGGCCAACCTCGCCTCTCCTTCCATGGGTGCCAGAGGCGAGGCACGGGCGGGGAGGCGGCTGCCCTCCCTCCCCTCAGCCTGGAGCCTCTCTCCTGACCACGGGGGAGCAGAGAGCAGGCGGCTGCTCTCCCAGGAACACACTTCAGGCCGGTGAGGAGTGTGGCCGAGTGCTCAACAGGCTCTGGAAATAAGTGGAAGTCAAATAAGTTTGCCACTCTTTGTCCCCCTTTCAATATCTAGCTTTGATCAAAATCCTTGGATACTCAAGTGGTTGTTGACTTAATGTAGTAATGAGACATAGCCTTAAGTGAGGCCATTTCCGTGCCCATTCAGGCTCTCTGAGAGCAAGGGATGCAGGAGGAAAAGCCTCTCCTGGTCCCTGGGAGCTGCAGCAGAGCCCAGAGCAGAGGCCTGGCTCTGGCTGCCAGCAGATGCAGCACGCAGGTCTGGCAGCCACAGCTACACGAGGCACTCTCCACATCCTTTTCACGCCACAGAGCCTCGCCAGCGCGGCGCTGGGTGGCACAGAGAAATCCGCCAGAGATGCCTCCTCCGAGAGCTGCACCAGGCAGGTCGTTCCGGAAGGAGAGCACGCTCCAGCCTCAGCGAGGGCGTCTCCCAGTGCCCCTGCCAGGGCCATGCCCGCCGCTCCGAGATGGGACCCGTGCAGGGGCTCTGCACCCTGGCCCTCTGCTCCCATCCCTTGCAAGGCCACCAAGCCAAAGCGCCCAACTCCTGTGGGGCCTGGCCACCACTGCCACCAGTGTCACCTCCCGGAGAGCACTGGGGAAGAGGGTGGCATCATCCATCCCAAGGACATGGACCGGATGACCTCACAGGCCCTTTCCAGCCCACAGGGTTCTGCGGTTCCCCGGGCAGGCTATGGACCTGAGCAGGGCAGGAGGGAGGGGAGAGCCCAGGAGCCTGGATGAGCACAGCAAGCCGCGAGAAAAGTGAAAATTCTCCAAGTGACGGGGAGCAGCTCAGCCAATTAGGATTTTAATTCCCCTCGTTATGCACAGCCAGTCAATAAATTCTGCACCAAGCAGCTGCTCTAATTCTTAAGCCCATTAAGCCCTACATCTGATAGGCGGGCGGGAGGGGCTGCCGGGGGGCACAGACGGCGCTCCTCGAGATATGAAACATTTCCTCTTGTGCATCTGGGGCACCCCACCCAGCCCCACTCCGAACGGGTATTTTATGGAGGCGGCGAGCGTGAATTTATATAAACATCCTGCCGGAGACACACACCCCACATATGGAGAGAATAAAGAGGTGCCTGGATGAGATGCGCTGAGGGAGCGCTGGTGCTGCAGCAGAGCGGGAGAGCAGAGCTGGAGGGGAGAGTCTGGGACGGAGCAACAGGATTTGGGTGTCTGAAACGGAGGGAGATGATCCCAAAGAGCTGGGCGAGCAGCCAAGAGCGAGGAAAAGCGGGATCAGAGATGCGGGGAGGAAGACAACTCGCGGGGCAGTACGGCAAGCCCGGAGAGGGCTGGCTCTGATGCAGGAGGAGGCTGGGAGCCACAGCAACAATTCCTGGAGCGAAGGGGCAGATGGCTGGAGCGGAGGTATCCCCCCAACTGCAGAGATGAAAGGCAGGAGAGAAAAGGGAATACACTGGGAGTGGAAAAAGCCTTTGGCAGCCAAGACGGTTTTGCTTGTTAATTGGCAACAAGCTAACACGTTAATTACAAAGTTACTGGATGGTGAGGAAAAACATTGGCAGCAGAGCAATTTGCATTCCTCCAGGGACCGAACAGACCCTGCTCTAGGAATGCTGCCTCTGCCCACCCACACCCAGGACCGGAGCGCCCCAACGCCTCGGAGCCAGGCAGAACATGAGCAGTGATTAAAAACCATCCCACCTTCAGCTGATCTCTCGCTCATCTCAGATTAGTGCAAAAGATTAATTGCAGGACTTGTGCACCCAGCCAAAATTTATTCTCTTTTCATCCCTCAGGCACAAATTTGAAAACAAGCTGCCCACCTCAAATTCCATTCCCGCTGCACGGCGGGAAAACACCAGGCCTACAAAGGGCTGCTCTCCCCGTCAGCTCCCCAGGGCACCGGAGGAGAGAGCAGCCACGAGCCCTTGAGCTTTGGTCGAGGCAAGAGGCGTAAGCCAAAGTTTGCTCGATTCTGTGAGCACACCGACTGCAAAGAGCCCTCTCCCCTGATCCTACCCAGCCTCAAAATGTAACTCCCTCCCTTGGAAGGCTGGCTGGAGCCATTCCAGTCTCAGCCCCCGCCGAAGCCCAGTCTCCCTGCAAAGGCTGCTCCTGGGCTGGGAGCCAAGCACGGGTGTTCTTGTGCAGGAAGCTGCGGCTCTCCAAGCCTGGCACACGGCTCTGCTGGGCAGGGCACGGCGCTGCCTGGGATCCCAGTGCCAGGCTGGGGGCACTGCCCAGCCACAGCAGAGCCCCCAGGACTTCCCCCTGCTGCATCCCAGGTCTGGCACAGCCCTCTCCGCTCCCCAAACCTGCCGACAGCCAAGGGGGGACACGGCAGAGCTCCAGACATCTGCCGGACCACCACTGTCAGCAGTGCCCTCCAATGACCTCAAGTGGAAGAGTATTTCGCTTTCCCCTGAACTTCCCAGCAGCTGGAAAGCCAGTGCACGTTGGTTTGGATTCAAAACCTTCTTCCAGGAAGGAGCTCGTGGGTTCAGGAGCTCCAATATTAGGAAGAAATTCTTCCCCGTGAGGGTGGTGAGGCAGTGGCGCGGTTTTCCCAGAGAAGCTCTGTGTGTTTACTGCAACTCCTGCACACAGCACTAATAAGCTTGCTAATAGTGGCACAGATCAGTGGCTGCTGCCCGTAAATTAATTAGAAACGGCACGCTGTGCTCTGATTAGTTACCATCCCTCCACCTTGTAGACTGAGACAGATTTTGTCACCAGCTCCTGTTTCACACGCCGCTAGAAGCCCACTCGAGCAAGCCCATCCAGAAAGGGGGACCTGCAGTGCCGGGCACGTGCTCACAGCTGGGAGAAAATGGCTTTAAAGCCTCCAGAGCTTGTCGAGGCCAGTTTACGGAAGGTAATTAATCTATCATTCTAAGAGCATCATGTATTTCCTCCACGAACCAGGTGACAACAAGATGCTGCTGCAGAAGCATCTCGGTGTTGCCGGCCTCAGGAGCACGAGGCTCAGGGCTCGGCCTTTCCCCTCCCAAAGCACGGGATCAGCTGGAAATCCATGATTTTATGGACTGGCTTCTCTCCCTGGGGTTTGAACTCAAGGCTCTCCATTTCCTCACAAGTGTGAGCATTAGGAATTAAGGGAAAGTTTTCATTCCAAAGGTCACTGAACACTCCAAACCCATGGAATGCACCTCAGATAGGCCCGTGGTTGCAGTGGCAGGAGCCAGCACTCCAGATCTGGAACCGCAGTGAGCACTGCAGCCCTCCCCACCTCAGCTGTGGCAGCGACACAGATGTGAGCACAGAAATCCTCCCATGGCTTCCGACCACCCAGGTTAGTAATGTAGCAGGAAATGGAGTTCCTGGGGGCCATTAGCATTAATTATTCCGCAACGCCCCACCCCTGAGGAGTGACTGAGGACGCTGTGACACACCCAGCGATGCGCTGATGTACCTGCCTGTCCACGGTCTGCCTGCGGCACAGAGAATTTTAATTGACTGGAACCAAAACACCCTTTTGAGGTTCTTGGGGAGCAGGCAGCAAAGCCTGCCGAGGACAGCTCAAACGCTCGCTGCACTCGAGGTACAATCCCCGGGCACTGCTGCACCAAACGGAGATCAAAAGCAACAATAGTCTGTAATCAAGGATATCTGCATAATAGTTTTCCTGAAGGATGTTTGTGCAGGTGAGCGAGGAGTAAGGCATTGTTTCATCAAACGGTAATTTCCTTGCATCTCGGAGAACGAATCCCATTCGCTCGCCGGGGGTATAATTCAATTAAAGGGGAGAACCCTGCGCGAGGGAATGAAATCTATCGGTTTGCCTGCCATGCTGCAAATCACACCAAGCAGCAAAATGGCATTTGGTCCTGACATCATGATTTATTTCCTACTCAGTATCTTATAATTCTTACAAGATAAGCCAAGACGAGAAATTATCATGTGTACGTGGGGGTCGTGCCTGATCCTCTCTATTTTCCCTTCGCAACTGCGGGACTGTGTGTTTCAGCCCTGCCTTCGAGGAGGCTGGTAGAACAAATGGTAATATTTCACAGAGCCAAAGCAGCTCTTGCTCCGCGCCCACGGCCGGCTCAGGCAGGGCAGGCCTGCTCCAGGGACTCGGAGGAGATGCTGGGGGCTGCTCCATGCCAGTTGTCCTGCCTGGATGAGGCCCCAGCAGGGAGCCGGGCCAAGGGGAGGCTCCACGTCTGCCAGCCTGGAAATGCTGCCCGCGCCCCGGCCATGCCCAGCCCTCCTCGCCTGCCCACATTCTTCTCTCCTCCTCTGGCACCAGCCTGGACGGGAACCTCGGCTCATCTCCTGGGCCACCAGCAGGAATGCCCGGGCAGGGGGACGTGCTGTGACACCACTGCCCTCCTCCTCCTCAGTGAGGATGTCAGGAACCCCTCGTCCACGAGCGATCTGTGAATTCATTGTCTCGGGCTGCCCATGTCACAGCCGCCCTTCGCACGGCACCGGGGGAAGCCGTGAGCAGCATTACCAGGCACACTCAGCTCCCTTCAGAGAGATTTTGCAGTTAATTGACCCTCCTCCTCCTCCTAATTTGCTTTCAGGATCTTAAAACCTTCCCCCTCATCACCATCAGGGGAGCATCTTTTCCTCTCCTTGCCCACACTCCAAATTCCTGAGCACAGGTAAACACGCATTCATTCCAGCCTATCGGCAGGCAAGGAAAGCTAATTAAAGTATTTTCAGCACTGCTGGATGGCACAGCAACCCTCTGCAACTGGATCAGAAAGCTGCCTGGCCAAAAATAAGCGGCATTTGAATTTATTACATTTTTATCGTCCGCAGTTTACCCCTTTACCACCACCCCCAATAACATCTCTTATCATAAAAATGTCCCCACTCCAGGACAGCCTCTTCTCACAGACTTTCCCGAAGGGCTGCGTGTCCACACAAGCTTGACCTCTAGGTGAAGGCCGTGTTCTCCCAAGTGCCCTACCAAATTTGCTGTGCTGGGGGTGCACAGCCAGGCTGGGGAGGCTGCAGCAGAGGACAAGCCACCTCAGCACAAGTCGGAGGACAGTGAGTGACAGTCACCTTGTGCTTTGCACTTCACCTGTTACCTGCCCGTGCTTTTCCCTCCGGGAGACGCGGCCACAACCGAGTCACTCCAAGTTTTAGCCCTGAAGCAAAAGTTAATCTGAGTTTGAGAACAAAAGCAGTGCTGTTTGTCCTTGCACACCCAGGATTACGACTACTGAAAGGGTTCCTTATTATCGGCTTGTCACTGTCTCCGCTTTAATCTCCTCCTCTCCTCTGCTCCCTGCCTCCCTCCCGCCGCTCCCGCCACCCTGGGATGCTCGGCCAGGCCAGCGGGATGCTCTGGGCGAGCTCTGCTGGGCAGCCCGCGGCCCCTTCAGCTCCCTAACAAGATCGTCACCTCCTGCCAGAGAAAAAACTCCCGCCGAAAATAATTCCAATATCCAAACCCTTTTACCGACTGTTCTTTGACATAAATGGCCTCGGCAGCCCCAGCAGATCCAGGTGTCGCAGGCCAGATGTGTTGTGCCTCCAAACACCTTTCTGGAACTCGGGTTTCCCTTTCCACCAAATTTATCTGCCAGCAGAATACGGCAAAACCCACCAACAGCCATTTTCAAGAGACCCTGCGCATTTCGGGAGCCGGGGCACCGATGTCACACACGCTAACAGCTGGTGACAGCCCAGTGCTGTCACATTAGTCAGCGCTGCGGCAGACGAGCATTATTTGCCCATCAGCCCTGAAAGCCATCGCCATGACCTGGGAGAGAGACGGGAGGCACGGAACACACGGCTTGGATGGAGTCACACCGAGCATCATTACCGGAGTGAAAGCCAGCTCGTTTTTAGAGCCCTCGGCGGCGGAACCCGGCGTTGTCTCCAGGCCGGCACAGGGAAATCTCAGTGCAGCCATTATCTGAGAGCAAACTGATTCTGTAGTTTGCAAAATTAATAGTATTTATCCCGCTGGTTTCCGTAGTAACCAGCCCGCCATCCCTCCCTGCCTGCCCGCGACAAGGTCTCTGAAGCATTTCACATAGTACTTATCCATTTTCTTGCTCTCACCTCGCTCTCACCTTTACTTTCAGTGCAGAACGCAACACAATCCACCGCCACTAAAGACTAGGCTGAGAGTCAGATTAAAATTATCCCTGCTTGCCCTGACCTCTTTTCTCTGCAGGTGAGAGTGTCCCCATTCAGCAGCTAAATGAAGCAGAAATGATGGAGTGTTTGTTTTCCCTGACTTTTCCTCAGCTTGCCAGTAAATTTACAGCCACGAATATGAAGTGTTAATTTAATGTTCCCACTGAGCATCTCATTGTCAACAAAGGCTTCAAACCCTACGAGAGGAAAAGGTTAGCTCATGCAGAAAATGACCCTTATGGCTTGATTGTCTTCTGGTCCAGACTCGCGGCGAGCAGAAAGCGGAGGGCTTTGACTCGCGGCTTAATGCATTTGATGGCGATAAATGGGAGCTCTCCGCCTGGGCGCGGGGACGGAATCACCTGTAATGCTCACTTATTTGCCCGCGCAGACAATCTCTGCAGCCCCGAAGGGAAGCGGCCTCGTCGCGCCCCCCTGCCCCCCCCCAACACTAATTTGACAGAACCGAAAAGTTAAACCCTTCATTATCCCCCAACTTCAGCGGAAGGGGCTTGCTGGCTGCAGATTACAACAGGACATTAGTGGTGGCGTGAAGCATGAAATTGCTTTCTTCACCTGGTGCTTCAAAACTTTAAGGCCTCGGCTCTGGTGACGCGCGCAAAAAGAAAAAAAAAAGTTCTTCCAGGGAGAAGTCACGGAAGGAAGGAAGGGAAAAAAAAAATTGAGGTTTAAATAATTGAAAGTCTCGGTGGGCTTCTTGTGGCGGAATTACACATGCAGAAGGCTTCACGCCCAGCACATTTCGTCAGTTTATCTGGCAAAGGGAGCTTAATGCTCACTGTAAGTAACATTTACAGAACCGATTTACAGACCAGCCGGAGCATGAGCGAGAGCCACCGTACGCTTCGTACTGCACTAACCCTGCTTGGGATCCTCAGGAGAAAAAAGAAACCCCGATGGTGGTGTGGAACAGGATACCACAATTGAAAAAATACTCAAATATCAGATTTTATTTTCCTTACAGCTAAAACGAAACCTGGAAGCAAGATGGAGATTACGACACATGCCAACACACACACACACACACACACACACACAGAGTGGGACTATTCATTGGGACATCAAGCAAAACCCTCTATTAGCAGCCAAAACGTTAAAAAAAAATAAACACCCCAAGCCCAGGCAGAAGCTATTGACTCGACACCCACAAAAATGCCTTTCCACAAGCTTTTCTGAAAGCCCAGTAGCCCAGACGGGATTAATTTGTGTGAAACCCTTTCTTGCACTGCTGGCATTTGGACTTCAAAGACTACTTGGAGTCAAAGGTACAGGTGGAAGAAAATGTCACCAGCTGTCCCAGCAGTTTGCAGCCCATCTCTCAGTGCTTGCCAAGGCAGACAGGGATTTCAGAGGCCAGGGCTGAAGCACTGGCATTTCATCAAGGACCTAAATTACACGAACGAGCCTCTAACTCATCCGACCGGCTGCGCACCTCTGGGAAGCGGCCCCTCACATCCCGCGTGAACGCCACCGACATCACGGCCCCAGGACAGCCAGGGAACGGGGGAAGCTGACGGGCTCTTAGGGACACAGAAACATTCACAAAATAACAGGGGGAACTGAGTTCCAAAAGCGCCTTTTAACTGTGGTTCACACAGCCACGAGCAGGCACGGGGCTCGGCGCGTCGGCGCGTCCCTGCGAGGGTGTTCGAAGAGAGACAGTCGCTCTGAGGCCCGAATGTTTTATTCAGCGTGTGCCGAGCCACGCCAGGCTGGAGCTCGGCGAGCTGCTCCCAGCCACGCTGCCTTTGGGAGCCATTTGCCGGTCACACTGTCAGTTAACAGGAGTCATTTTGAAAGCAGCAATTCAGTCTCTACAGTCCTTTCGTAACACCATTTTCAGCCTGCAATTTGGATGATAGGAAAATTACAACCCTGCTGCACTGTATTATGTGATATAAATGTTATTGCAATTAAGCCGATGAGGAGAAACCTCAGAAAACAAAGATGTTTCGTTGCTGCTTTCTCCTTGTTCTCTCCCCAGAAGTCGAGCAGTTACGGAAGGGCAGTACAGGGGAAGAAGGGATTCCACGAGCTGGAGGGGCTGTGGGAGCAGGGCAGCAGCACAAACCCCCAGGGACATGCTGGGATTTCAGCCGGCTCCCTGACAAGTGATTTCCCTAAGGCACAGATGAGGGAGAGCTGCCCTGAGCAACGAGGTACGGCCAAAAGCGGTCCAGGTATCCGGGTATCCTCCCTCTGGGGATGGAATAGGACATGTTAGGGCATCCTGGAGGGGATCTCCCCCCAACTACACCTTCATTCCTCATGTCCTCAGCACCCACCCACAGCTTCCTTCTTCCAGCCTGAGCTCCAGATGCCTCTGGGGCATTTGGATGTTTCTGGAAGGCGCAAGCCCAGGTAGCACAGCAACACCTCCCCGTCCAGAGCAGGAAAATGGCCTTATAGGATACACGTCCTGTGGGTGATCCAGCCCCCAGTCCCGGTGTCCCCTACAGGCAGTGCTGCTGCGTGGGGCAGCCTCGGGGACAAAACCTGCCTGGGACACCCGGCCAGCTCTGCAATCACCTGGCACCTTCTCTCCAAAACCTCAGACGGGTGCCGAGAAAATGTTTACATTGAGTTACGGGAGCACCAGCCGTGGTAAACGACTTCGATTTCAGTGTTTCTGAAGAGGAAAAAAATAAAGCAAAAAAGGAGTCCTAGCACTCATCATTTACTCCAAGGTGCTGTAACCAGGTAGAAACTTGTCTTTTATATGCTGAACTGTGTCCATGAAAACACATTATCTTTAAGTGGGCACTGGAGGAACCACTCTCAACATTGACTTCTTCATGCCATCGCTAACGCTGGATGCTTCAATCATCCGAAGGTTTAAGTGGAGATTAGCGGGGACCTCACCTACATCTTCCTCTGGCAGTTCAGCATGTTTTGGGCGTGCTCTGCAGCAGCAAAGTTCCCGAAAGGCAAAGCCCCGAGGAAGCCCTGCAGCCTGCAGAATCTCTGTCACAGCCCCCATCCTGAACAAAACCAGAGCCCAGAGAGGCAGGTGCCGGATCCCACTGCTCAGGTGGCTTCCAAAGGGTGCCCAGCTCTTCGCTACTCAGCTGCACATCCCGAGCCTGGCCAGCACCTCTGCAGAAATCCTGTTTCCTCAGCACTGAACGAGCTCGAATGCTTCAAGAAACATCCCAAGCAACTCTGCCACGCAAGAGGCCTGAGAAGCAAGACAGTTATCCTCTTCCTTTGTTGTTCTTTTTTTTAGGGCTCCCAGGCCTGGACACTGGAGGATTCCAGAGGCTGCCAACAAGCGTGTGGCTTCTTGGAACATCCCTCTGAACATCAGAAAGCTGTGGAGGCCACCGGGCATGGATCATTTGGGGTGGAAGGTCTCTTGGGGCACGAAGAAAGCGCCTCGCTGGCAGGGAAGCCGGGGTGCTTCCCGACCTCCACCCCAGAGCAGGGCCCGCGGCTCACGCCCTCCCAGCCCTGCGGGAGCCCTTCTGGTCCTGCCCCGTGCCCCGGCAGCGAGGGGACTGGCAGCCACGCGTCCCTAATGGCTGGCTGCGATGTGCCGCCACGGCCGGCTGATTAGCCGTGGGTGATCTGAAATGTCAAACCATTATCTGCGGCAGCCACTGCCACCGGCGCAGAACGCCCTCCTAATCATGGCACCGGTGGTAAGTGGGAAAGGTGATGCTTAAAACACAAGGCGGAAATAAGCCTGAATTACTGAAACAAACCAGCAAACCCCTTTGTTCCAGCCGGCCTTTCCGAGGTGGGCCCTGCCCGGCTTGCAGAGGGATCGTGTCCCTGCAAGGCGATTTGCAATATCCTAATTAAGATGGCAGAACCATCAAGGACGCTAAAAGCCTCCCGTCCCACCCCTACACCCAGGTACCCGCATGCCCACCCTGCTACGTACGAGTCCGTAACCTCTGCTCTGTGAACGCTCCCATCCCCATCCAGGGGTGGGACCGTCTGGCAGGAAACTCCTGCTGGGGGCAAGGGGACGGAGCTCCTCACAGCTCCTCACAGTGAGCCCACGGTACCGGAATAAACACCCCCCTGGCGCAGGGCAGGGCAGGAGCAACCAGCTCTTCCTCACACCATTTGCTTCCAGAATTGGGTTCCTGCCCATGTGTGCTCTCACTCCGGAACAGGCAGCCTGAAAACGCTGCCGGCCGAAACCAGAGCCAAACGATGCTGCACTCAGCTGCTGTCATGCTTGACGCTTCTTATGATTTGTTGGGAAAACATTAATTTGGAACATTTCTGCGCTCCACGCCAGTGCCACAGCAGGGAATAATCGCCCCATTTCAAGCTCAGAGCAAGGCTCAGATACAGGGAGAAATTAAACAAGGATAAGAGCAAGAAACTGTTAAATGTCAAAAATATTTTACTGCAGGTTCAACAACAAAGTCTGGAGGAGATAAGTCTGTGTGTGTACCAATGTTATATAAAAAAGTGATTATTCAGCTCTGGGAACAGAGCTATTGATTCCAGTAACAAAGGGCACTATATACACTGCAGTGGGTTTTGCTCTTTTTAGCCTGGGAAAATTGATTTTCTTAAACTTTCCCTTGAACCTGCAGTAGGGTTTAATCTGAACCTAAAGGAGCCTTTTAAGAACTCCCATAAATTAAAATTATATCTCTTCACTTGGCACATTTTGGGCTCCTGCTGTTCCAGCAGAAACGCGGGGAACGCTGGAGAACGAGGCGGGAGGAAGCGATAATGGCATTTTGTGACGGCGTCCCTGCACACGTTCGTTTACACACATTAGAAATAACACGTAAACATCGAAAGTAAGTAAAGGAAAACATACGACAGCTTAATACTACTGCGAGCCTTAAAGGCTGACATTTAGCAGGAGAACAGGGCGATGCAGGCTGCGGGAGTGCAGGAGACGAGAGGCTGATCACACCCACCCCGGGAGCGCCCAGCAGGCTCGGGGCAGCCGGGCCCGCCCTGCCCTCACACCGGGCTCGGGGCAGCCGGGCGGCACCGCGGGGCTGGGCCCGCCCTGCCCTCACACCGGGCTCGGGGCTGCGGGCCCGCCCTGCCCTCACACCGGGCTCGGGGCTGCGGGCCCGCCCTGCCCTCACAGCGCTGACCCCAGGCGTGCCCGGCCCCGTTTGGCTTCCCGCCTTTCCACAGGCAGGCGGCCGATGGAGGCGA
>VYXC01003824.1:0-16925 GCA_013397175.1 Platysteira castanea | reverse complement strand
AGGCGGCCGATGGAGGCGACACCCACGGGGCGGCTCGGGCCTTCGGGGCCCGTGCCCGGGCGGCCCAAGGCTGGCAGGGCACGGCCACCTTTGGATGCACCCCCAGGTAAAAGCGGGGCGGTGGCCGGCCTGACCGCAGCCAGCCACCGGGTGTGACAAGCGGGGGCTGGCCGAGGCCACAGGGAGCTGCGAGGCCTTCACACACCTCATCCCTGTGTCACTGGGCGCCATGGAGGTGTGAGGCCCTCACACCCCCCATCCCTGTGACACTGGGTGAAGGTGTGAGCCCTCACACACCCCATCCCTGTGGCACTGGGTGAAGGTGTGAGCCCTCACACACCCCATCCCTGTGGCACTGGGTGAAGGTGTGAGCCCTCACACACCCCATCCCTGTGGCACTGGGTGAAGGTGTGAGCCCTCACACACCCCATCCCTGTGGCACTGGGTGAAGGTGTGAGCCCTCACACACCCCATCCCTGTGGCACTGGGTGAAGGTGTGAGCCCTCACACACCCCATCCCTGTGGCACTGGGTGAAGGTGTGAGCCCTCACACACCCCATCCCTGTGGCACTGGGTGAAGGTGTGAGCCCTCACACACCCCATCCCTGTGGCACTGGGTGAAGGTGTGACCCCCCACGTCTCTGTGACACTGGGTCCCATGGCAGTGTGACCCCCAGGCCCCCCAGCGCCAGCCCCTGCCCACCTGTGGTGTGCCCGCGGGCTGTTTACAGCTCCCGCACACCGTCTCCTTTGTGGCCCCACTGAAAACCCGCAGTGTGCAGCACACCACTGTACATTTACGCTGTTGTTTTTCCCCTCAGAAAGGCAGTAAATGACCTTTTATTCAAACAACAATTCCTAAAACAAAACCAAAAACCAGCCCCGTGGTCAGATGTGTGCGCGGCGAGGCAGGGTTTGTTATTTAAGCAGCAGCCAGGCTGTGTGCTATGCAAACAAACCCCACGCTCTGTTCTCCCAACCTCCTGCTGACTTTGCAACTAATTTTGTTAGCGAGGAGAACACACTGCGCCGACATCAATGCAGCAAAGAGCCCGGAGACGTTTGTTCATAACTTTGTAACAAACATTGATCAATCGATTTCTGCCCGTGTGGGGAGGGAAAAGCCCACAAACAAAACAAAACACATATGGGGAGCTTTTTTTTAATGGCACAAAGGGCAATTAGGCAACCAACCTTCCAGTGAAATGAGATTCCTTACGGTCCTCTGTGCCTTTAAGTCTTCCCCTTACGCTCAATGGAAGCAAAATCTACTGTCAAGCCTCCAAAGGAGGGGAAAAAAATCAAGAGAATGGTTACAGTGGGCCTGGTGCAGCATTTCTGAACGCACCAGAACAAAGACAGGTGAAGGCTCCTGACAAAGTGAAGGACGCCCTATCCCAGGTGTACAGTCTTCTGTACCATGTATCAGATCAATGTAGAACCAGCAAAACTGAGAAAGCGCTAATTAGCTATCAAAAACAATTCAGTGCTGTGTAAACGGCGGAACACGAGCGTATTTAGCCAAGCCCATTCCTCCAGCTGTGCGCCCCGGCAGCACAGCGAGACCCCCGAGCCCCTCACCTGGCCAGGCAGGACAGGTGGCACGTGGATCCACGGTGGCACAGCTGATCCGGGTTCCATGGCCCATAGTGCGAACCTGCCCTTTGGCATGTGGGACAAGCTGCTCCCCCGAGCAGCCTCCCAGCCACTGGCACTGTGGTTCTGTTCAAAGGCAGCTCCTAGGCACACTGGGATCACAGGTCTAGCCAAAACTTGACCCGAGCAAGTTTCAGCCGAGCTCCAGCCCTCAGCCTGGACATTTCATCTCCATGTCCAGCACCGCTGCCTGGCGCCGGGCAGGTCCCTGGGAGCCTGCCTGCCCTTCTCCCAGTGTGTTCCTCAGCACTGTGGGGTCAGCTGCCTCCCACCCCTCGCCTGCACAGCGGGACTGTCCGACAGCCTTGGGATGCTGCAGACACAAACCCACCCGGAAGGGGAGCTCCCACAGGAGGGATGCTGAGCCTGGAAAACCGAACAGCTCCGACACTGCAGGACCCAGGGAGAGGCCAGGAAGAGGCCAGGGCTGCCAGACACAGCTCCAGGGAAAACAGCGTTTTGATTTCAGGTACGACAGTAGCCAGCAGAGAAGAAAGATGGGGCACGGCTTCCAAAGTTTACTCTTGCAGCCTAACTAACAGCTCACAACAATACTTCCCGAGCAAGCAGCTGTGACCTTATTTTTCCTTTGGAAACAGCTCTGAGGTTTCACTGACACAGACGATCACCTGCTCATTAGCAGGTCCCTGGGCAGGGAAATGCCACCCGGTGATTCCAGCACTGTCTGACTGCTCCCCATGCTCAGCACACGGCTCGGGGAAGGCGGCTGCCCAGGCTGAGTCCCTCCTGCAGCCGGCGACATTTAGCTGGTCCCTGGGAGCTGGGGAGCCAGAGAGCCCCTGGCTGTCAATCTCCTGCTCCGCATCTCTGGGGGCTGTGAGAGGCCCTCGCAGCAGCCCCCCCTCACAGCCCTGACCCTCTGCCCGCCCGGTTCCACACCAATCAATCGCTGAGCCCCTGCCCAGCTCTGCAGCCACTCTGCCTGGAACTGCCTGAGAGCAGGCGGTGGCACTGGGCAGGGAGAGCCAGATTTTAAAAGCCTTCTTGATAACACGAGTTGTCCTAACAGTTCTGAGCATTTATACATTTACAGATACTTGCGGTTTTTATAAAACAGAACCAGCATAGCCTAGCAGATTTCTGGTGGTGGCTGGCAAGCGAACACAGGAAGGTTTTCCATAGATCACCCAGACAAGCGCTTGCGCCCTGCCGTGCTCGCAGGCTCAGGTGCTCAGCCCCAGCACAGCAGCCTCTCCGCAGGGCTGCTGTGATGGCACAGGCAGAGGAGCCAGTCAGTGGAGCACTGAGCAGCACCATTCATCACAGCCGCGGGGTTTGGGAGTGCTGCCTCTCCACGCAGGGCCGCAGACAGAGGCCGCACAGTCCCGCCGGCATCTGGCCCGCGCCCAGCCGGCGCTGCGGCAGCGCAAGCTGCGTTCTGCCCTGCTGCTATTTACTCACAGCTACAGATGTTGACACAACAAAGAGCTACAGACAGACGGACAGAAGGGGAGCAGTGTTGCGGTGCAGACACTGCGGGCTCTATTCTTCAGGAAAGCGCCTCTCACTTCCCCGCCCAGCCCTGTGATTCCTTTGGAAATCATCTGGGCTGGTGAAGCTTGCTTTCCTCTCGTGGGGCACAACTGGTGTGAGAGAACATCAGCTTTGCTGTTTGTTCCCGTGCTGAACGGAACCCTTATCAACCCACAGAAAAACCAATTGTTTCAAATCAAGGGGCTGAAAGCTCAGGGATGCACTGGCAGTGTGCAGCTTCTGCTTGCCCCTCTCAGGGGCTGCACAGGGAATATTGAACTCTTTAGAGAGCCAGAATTGAAGGGATGGCTTGTTCCACACTTAATGCTGTTTGGGAGACACCACCTCACATTTCAGAGCTGTACAACTACACACAAAAGCACCCAAACAGCAAAATAAAAACATTTTGAGAAACACGACAGAGTGGTCAGAGGGGCAGAACCACCTGCGGAAGGCGGCCAGAGCTGGGCGTGGGAGAGGTGCCAGCGAGGCTGTGCAGCACTGCCCAGAGCTCTGCACGGACCGTGCTCAGCGCTGCTCCGAGGCGCTCGCTCCTGCTCTCCTCCTGGCCAAGTCCTGCTTGCCTCGTGCTGCCAGTGACAGCCACGCAGGCACTGACCCCCACTCCGAGCCCATTCGGGAAAGCCGCAGTCCCACACCAAGCCCTGCAGGTCTGGGGCACCGCTGTCCCCTCACACGCCGTGTCCCCACAGGCAGCCCGTGACCACTCGGATGCCTCAAGCACCGTGCGAGCTCGAGAAGGGACTCAAGTTTTTAAACAGTTGTTTTTTTAAGCTTCTGGTGTGAACCAAAGTTCAGATCCTTCACAACTGGTAGGAAAAGATATTATTGCCTGGAACCATGCCCAGAAAAACTCAAAGCCGAGCCTCCTCCTGCCTGTGCTGGCTGCCAGCTCCCAGCGCTCCGCCGTGGTGCCATCTGGTGCCGACAGGCCGAACAGCCAGGGCTTCTCCTGGGCAGATTTGGGAGACATTCAGGGGGGAACCAACAGCCCCCAGGCAATAACTCGCAGCATTTGTTCTGCTGGAGGATTAACACTGCCCTTGCACGGCCCGAGCGTGCCTGCACGCTTGCGGCTGGGCTGCAAGGAGAGCGTGGGTAACAGTCACACTCAATTTTGCTGCTGCCTCCCCGGGATGGGGATTTGCAGTGTTGCGCCGCAGACATCCCTGCTGCTGGAGAGCTGTCCGGGCACAGCACGCGGCCCCGGAGCGGCCTCCCATCCCACAGCCACACACCAGTGGTCCTGAAGGGGCTGTAAAGAGCCTTTCTGAAGAGCAAATAAATGAGTTGACTTCATAAAGAAAAGCAGGGAGCCAAGTACCCTCCTTCCCTCAGAGAACGAGACCGATTACGAGGTAGGTGTGCTTTGGAAGACCCGACACCGGTGGCTTTGTGGAGGGTGTTCCTCAGGCTGTGGCTGCTGCAGGGCGTGGCCGGTGGCCGGCGGACCCTGTGCCAGGACAGGGGCCACAGGCGAGCTGCTCCGACTGGCCCTGTCACCCCCGAGGATCCCCCCAGGATCCCAGCACCTCACAGGTCCGTCCCCTGTGCCGGGTGCTGCAGCAGGCACGGCTGGGCACATGCCGGTCCTGGGAGAACCCAGAATTCCCTTACATTTAGCCCGTTTTGCCGTCCCCAAATACAACAGGAAATGAACTCGGCACCCTTTTGGAGGAAACATCTTGCAGGATGCTGTTTCCCAGCATCCCTGGGGATCATCCAGACCTGCCACTTGATTCGCACTGGGTAAAACCAGTTTGTCCCATCACCAGCACACTGTTGCTCGGACAGCCCACCAGCAGGTCCTGCTGCACCCCAGAAACGCAGCCCTTCCTTCACCACGGTCCAGAAGCATTTCCCACCACGAGCCAGGGAAAGTGGAGGAGAGGGGCGGCTGGGTCAGGAGCTGGAGAGCTCCTTCCGTGTCCCTGAGCACCAGAAACCAGCTGTGGGGGAACAGATGCCCAGGGAGGAGAGGGGAAACACGGGGCAGTAGGTTTTCCAAATAAGCCACAGGGAGCATTTGAGCCTAAAGCAAACACACAAACTTACTGAGGATATCCACCAGCACGAAACGATGGAGGAGGAGGAGATGTTCACCCTCATGGCTCCTTTTTTTCAGTCCTGGGAAAACAAATGTACACGTTTAAAATGGAAAAGGTGCTTGAAATCCCGCCGCTACTCCCGCGGGAGGCCAAGCGTCCATCCAGCCGCACTTCAGGGCTGCAGGACTGATCCCTGGTGAGTGCCGGGCAGCTTTATTTCCTGGTGCACATTGCCACCTCGTGGCTCTCCCCCGGCTTCCAGGAGAGGCTGCAGGAGTCGGAGCTGCGGCCAGTGAGCACGGTAAGCTGGTCGGAAATCGTTCCGTTTGTTTGATCGCAACCTGCAGCTGCAGAATGAATGAGCCTGGTTATGGTTACAGAGCTCAGCCTCGGCAGCTTTAATTCCGTAGCAGTATTCTCCCCGGTTCCAGTTTGTATTGTCTGACACTATGGTAGGAAATAAAATCAGGCAACTAAAGAATTTTACATATAAAAATTAGAAATAATTAATTAAAACCCCCGGCGGCTGCATCTTTCCCATTCCGCCTGTTCCTCTGCTAATTCCTGGGGAAGTTAAACAGGTATGTTAGCTGCATAATTATTTGTTTGCAGAGGAGGTTGACACTGGTTTACAGAGTACAGACAACCATGTAATTCCTCTGTAGCTACATGGTAATTATTGCACTATTATAGAGTAATTAAACATGCAAATAAGCATTAAACCAGGGGGCCTGTATGGTAGCTGCCAACAACCGTAGGATAGGAAATCAATAGTAAATCAAATTATAGTGTACTACAGGGGTACCGGCTACAGCAGGTAGTTAAGAGTATCATCTTTTACAGTGCAAGCCATTTCTGTAGCTTTTCTGGATGCACAAGTGTCTGGCCTAGCGACCCAGGAGAGATCTAATTTTGCAAGTTCTCTGTGTGGGTTAATCATTTTGCCATCCCATTATGCCTCTCCTTTTCCTGAGGATGGGAACAAATCCATCACTTATTCTGAGACTGGTGCAAACCCTCCAGAGAAGTGTTCTTCAGGAGAACCCTGTGACACACGAGTCTGGCTTTGCCCTGGTTGGTTTCTCTAGGGGACAAATTTGAATATTAACATACCCCTGTCCAGCTGTGAGCTCACTGCCCCAAACACAAAGTTCTTTGCTGCACGTCAAAGCCAAACCGTTCAAAACAACCTTCAAACCTGAGCTGCAGCAAGACCTCAGGCCGTGTGTAAGGGGAGGACCAGACAAACTCAAACCTCAGATGCTATTTTCCCCAGAGATTCTCCCCCTGCCTTTTTTACTTCTGTGAATGTTTGAGCACGGCCTATCCCTAAACTGGGCGGGTGTGTATGAAAGGGAGAGCACAACACACACTGGGACAGAGAAGCCTTCCCAAGTGAGCCAGCTGTATTTTCACTCCAAGTTGGCACCCAAGCCTGTGAGCCGAGCAGGCTCAGAGGGACCTACACCTTTAACATCCTTCCCCAGGGGTGGCTCCTGCAGGCACTGCAGCTCCGAGGGAAGTCACAGGGATCTCTGCCCCGTCATGCTTCTTGAAAGGAATATCTGCCCCAAAATAGCAGCTCCCTTAATTTAGTCAGCAACTTCCACTGCAGAAGCATCTCTGCTATGCCCTGGCTGTGCGCAGTGACGTGGCTCCTGCACTAGTCCAAGATGCACAAAACCAGACTTGGGCAAGCTGGCTCCAGCTGTGGCCACTGCATTTTCCCCAACTACTTGACACACGTGCCACGCTTCTCCAGCCATGGCTCTTAACCTTTGGTGAAGACAAATAAACACCAAAACCCATTTACACCTAGGGCCAAACCACTGCAGTTTCCATTTCCTTCTGCCCCCTTCAGCGAGCCCTTTGCAGGGCTCAGCCCCGCACCTGCTGCAGCCCCTGGGAAGCTCTGCCTCCCTCCCAGGGAAGCCTGGATCAGGGCCCAGCGTAAAGGCAGGAATTAATGAAAGCCATTCCCCTTGCACTCGTCTGCGGTGAGCTGTTCCTCATGACAGCCACCCCTCCTGGTGCTGTGCTGCCATCGCCTGGGCACAGGCACCCAGTTAAACCTTGCTTGGAAACCCCAGCACAATTTTAGATATTTATGCATATTCATTCCCAGTGAGCAGCTGAAACAGACACGTTTCTTTTGCCCGCAGACAGATTACCTCTGAGATGCCTACCGAGGCTCTTCTGACCCTTGGTTGCCTCACTCTGTTTCCAAACACAGAAATCCTGCATAGTTTAAAAGCAGGCTCTTGTTACCTTTAATCCATATATTTGTTAAGGCAGCAACCACGATCACTGCTACCCTTCCCTTGCTCTGCCCCCTCACTTAGCAACCAGTCCGAGTGCTGCCAGCATTATTCTTGGCTTACCAAGGAGACTATTTCTGTCCCCTGAATTTCATTTCCTAGCAGAGTTTAATTTATATTTTGGTGCTTTATGGTTGTCATGAAAACCCTCCTTCCCCTGCTAAGGACAAGCTATGCTGCAGCCTCCTGCTCCCACTCCCACTCTGCAGATCCCAGCTTCCACCTCCATCCCTGGGACTGCACCCACGGCTTGCTGAGGATCACTCACTTGTCAGCATATGTGCAAAAAATAACACATTTCCAGATTTTATCCACTGGGATCTCGAGAGAGGCTTCTCAGGAGAAAGGAGGTTTCCTGCCTCTACGCTGAGGACAAATCCGTGCAGCTGGAGTTCCCTGCAGAGGGAGCAGGCTCTCCATCCCACCACAGCCAGGGATGTGAGTGGAAATCCTGCCTTTCAGAGAAGCACGTGGCATCCATCGCCGAACTTATCTGCAGCCCCTGGCCAGCTTCATCAGGGTAGCTTGCTCTCTGCATGGGAATCAAACAGAACTCCAGGTTCCCTTGCTCAGCACCACTGGCACGGAGCACACTTGCAGACGTGCCCCAGCACACAGAATCGGGAAATAGCTTTCCCACACTGCTCAGCTTTTCTAGAATGCTGGGCAAGTCGTGCTGGAAACAAGAGCATTGGGCCAAGGGACCTGGGGGCTCAGCCCATCCCATTCCTCCTCCTGGGGTGTCCTGCTCCAGCGCACGCTGGTTCCCGTGGATACCCACAAAAAGGAGGGAGCTCCCCGGAGGCAGGGAGGCGTTTTACCCCTCGCAGCCCCAGCAGCAGGAGCCCTGAGCCAGAGCAGCGCTGCAGGGCCCTCCCACACGCTGCAGACACGCGAGGTTCACCTGTACCCTGCTCCCCGGAGCTCGTGGTGGGCCACTCCCAGGAAAAGACCGGGCCGCGCCTGCGGCATCACCGCTGATGCCAAGCGGGTGCCAAAGGGATTTATACCTTTCCAGCTGCCAAGGAGAAGGAAACACCTCTGTGACGTGAGCCCAGCAGGCGCACTCGCAGCCAGCAGCACTGGGGGTACAGGGGCACGGGGCAGGACCTGCTTTAAACACCAAAGCGACTCCTCCACGGGCTCCTGAGTAGCTCCTGACGGCCTTCTCCCAGCATCCCGGGCTTCTCTGCTGCTCTGCGGTGCTTCAGGGCCCCTCGGAGCACCACCGACCCCAGCCCTGGGCTCTGCCCCGGCTGCTGCCTCTCCGGGTAACAAGGAATGCTGGCAAAGCCAGTGCGGAGCAGGGGGGAACTGCAGCCTCTTCCCTACACGGGTGCAGCTGGGCAGTGCATGCTAATATTTTGTCAAACACTGAACTGGAACTGTGGATAAGAATCATGCTTTTTGTACAGAAAATTGAAAATGAAATAGTGCCTAGAACTGCAGCTATTACACAGCGCATTATCTTGGAGGGCTTTGGTGTAATTTAGATAAAACACCGTATCTCTGATTTCAGAAATGTCAACATCATCCTAAATGTACATGTGTTTTTCCATCCGTTTTCTGTGAAGACTCAGAACTCCACGAGCCTCTCTCTCTCTCGTTCCCTCCATTTTCTTTTTAAATTGGCAAATGAGTATGCCATCTTTCAAAATTTCAGGTGCATTTTTGTATGTGGGAAAAGTGCATGTTCAGAGATGCCCCTCAATGGCTCCATTATGGATCTCATCAGCCGTGACACACTCCCTGAAATAAAATCTATGCATTTGGATGAAACAGAAAAATTAATGCCAGAACAAGGATGAAATGTTTCACTTCCCTCACGCGCCCCTGACGTTCACGTAGCACTTCATCCCTAATGCTCTGCACCTTTTCTTCAGACCTCCTTCAGGGAGGAAAACACGCAGACTGCAATACAGAAAATTCCCTTCAAGCATACAAACCCCTCTTTTATTTTGGTGGCTGTCTGCAGAGGCTGTGCAGGCTCCAGCCTTGGACATATTCCAAAGCCAACCAGGCACGGTCCTGAGCTCCCTGCTCTGAGAAGGAGCTGGAGTAGCTGATCTCTCCAGAGGCACCTGCCAGCACCACCTACTGCGTGGGCTCCTGTTTCATTGCAAGTTCATTGGAAAATCTGTACAATCGACACGAGTTTCATCTGGTTTTTGCCATCTCCGGCCTCTGATCAGCTTTCAGGAGTGTCTTACACCCTCTTGCTAATTGTGCCCCAGTGGTTCCACACTGTGCTCCTGGGAGGGGGGAAATAAGGGTTGGCACAAAACAGGATGTGCCTCCTGCAAATGCCGGAGCGAGGGAGGGAGGAGCAGGCAAGGGGGCTTTGCTGCCGTGGCTGCTGCACTTCCAGCACGGCCAGGTTTGGCTCTGCTCGCCTTTACCTGAACCAGCAGCTGGGCAAAAGGAACGGGGTTTTCCCCCCAGCACATTTATATTCTCATTCAATTCTCTGCAGCCCCTCCTTTCCCGACCCGGGAGCTGGGGCACGCAGCCCAGGCTGTGGGAAAGCACCACGCGCTGCGCAGGAGGGTTGTGGCACCCGTTTATCCTGACTGAAATGCCCTGGCAGTGGGTAAAGGTGCAGACCCCCACCACCTGGCTGTTTGCAGCGACACCCGAGTACCCCCAGTACCTGTGACTGTCCACGCTCAGCAGGGTACGACACCAATAAATAAAGAGGTTTCTCATTAGATTAAGGCTGATCAAAGGTACGTAATGAATTACCATTCTTCTTTTTCACAAAGCCAAATACTTTGTGAGAAGAATGCCACCGTCATTGAAACCTTCAGCTTAGCCTTCAGCAACTCCCCACACCAAGCCTGGGCACTTCCCAAGTGCTGTGGATGGTTCTGGGCACCTTCGCTCACCACTCCTGCACACACACACACATGGAATCAGCCCAGGGAATGTTTATAGGGATGCAAGTCTGCAGCTTCAATTTACAAGTTCATTAACAGTGTCCCTGCAAAGATCAGGTTTTTTTAATTGGAGCCCTAATTAGCAATGAATTCTCATTATTTTTCATTGAAATCCCAAAGCAGCTTTGGCACATTCTCTTTGTTCTCCTGAAAACCGGGAAGTGGAGAAGCGTAAAGGAGATAAAGACACAGCTGATGATATACTGGGGGGTGTTTTCTCCCCGAGCCATTCCTCCACTCTAACACATTTCACAGCAATTTTCCTTACTATTTATGATTTGAAGAAATACCTATTTCTGTAAAGAAACACTAACACCACTGTTGGCTGCTCCCTACCCTTCCCAGAAGGACATGTCCCTAGGATAAGGTGCACCCTTGAGGTGATGAGGTTGGATCCTCATTCTGTGCTCAGGCAAAACCTCCATCGATGTCCAGGGGCGTTTTCCAAGTGCAGGGCCACGAATCCAAAACATGGCCGTGAGGAAAGGCCTGAGAAGCAGCCGACCACCCCCCCTGACTACAGCGCAGCAGCTCTGACGGGGAAATGTTAATCAGGGGGAGAGGCTTGCCAGAGCCTTCATTAGCACCGATGAGGTCAGGGCCTGGATCGGGCAGCTGGCACTGGCACTGTTTCCTGGGAGCAGCAGGGCCGGGCTCGGGCGCAGGCTCCGAAGGAGAGGGGCTCTCAGAGGCTGCCTGAGCAATCCCCCAGATTTACTGGGCTGTGCTTGTCACGCCCCCACTCTAATTCCTCCAGAGATGTAAAAGCAAAGTGTCAAGCAAGTATAAATCTAATTTTTTCTTGGGTTTTTAGCCCTTTCGTGGCTTTGGAAGGGCCACAGTAGGAAAGGAACGGGCACCGCTCCTTTTCGCTGCAGCTAATAAGCGAACAGTGGAACAAAGAGATCACTTTTCCCCACAGAGGAACAGCGCAGCACCTGTGGCATCTCTCCCTCCTCCGACCTGCACCGCATCTGCTCCCGGCCGGAGTCGTGCGGCAGCACGGGGACATCTCCTCCTGCGGGGGACTGCGGAACGCCAGCACAGCCACAGAAGGGTGCCCTGTGCCCACCCCGGCCTCAAACACAGCTTGGCACTGGGAGAAAGGAGCCGCGCTCTGGGACTGTGCCGGTGTCTGCTCCACACCCAGAGGTGTTCGGGGCCCTTGGCAAATTCTGATTGTTTTTTCCAGAGGGATGGAGAATCATCACACTGTTTCCACAGTCCCTCTACAAATCATTTCGATAATAAGGGACCTCCTGTGACATTAAGTACATTTTAATTACAACATTGTCTGTAATGCATATATCTAATTGCAAATAATTATTTTATCATATTTTGTCTGTAGGCCTGTTAGATGCATCAGATACTATCTTCTGACTCAGTGGTACAGGTTAATTAAAATTTCTCTTTTAATACAGTTTCAAAGCTAACCACATAATTTCATCTGAACACCAGCTGTGTTGGCAAAAATTATTTTGTATTATTTTTGGTCATGCTTGTCCGTGGAGGAAAACCCGAGCCATTTCTTCAGGCTGTAATTACTGCACTGCTTTCTGCAGTCGTTCGTTTGCAAAGGCAGAAAAGAAGGAAGAATGCGCGTGGAACATCAGTGGCCAGCGGTTGCTTTGTGTGTTACCAGTTCATTTTGAAGGAGTTTTTGTTCTCCTTCTCACGCACAAAAAGCGCTCGAGATCTTCTCTTCGGAAGGAGAACTGAAGATACCACCCAGAACAAACCAGAACAAACCGCACTCAGGGTTAAGACAATCGGAGTGGTCACTCTGGATGTTAACAAAGCCCAGCTTAAGGGCGATCCCAGTCAGCTGCTTCCTTCCTCATTTATTGTTCCTCCGAGTGATAAAGAGCCAGCACAAGAGGAGAGAAAAATGAAAATACGAACATAATGTTCAGTCAAAAAAAAGAGAGTTTAGGTTAAATAGATGGCAACATAAACCCAAGAAAGCCGAGGAGAGGACAGGAGGAAAACAAAGACTCTGACTGCAGGCGGCAGGACCCCTCATCTGTAACTCGCAGGAACCAGTGACCCTCATTTCACCCTCTGTGCACCGTTTCCTAGGACCAGGAGGCTGCTGTAAGCCTGACTGTCAGCATCTCAGCACTGTTTCAGACCCCACACACCGTGCCTGTGTGCTCAGAGCCAGCTCCGGGCACGGCAGCGGGACACGGCCAGCAGGGACAGGGTTAACAGTGTCCCCAAAGGAGGGGAAGGGGGCTCTGCCTTGCCGGGCCAGAGGTGAACGCTGCCAGGAGGAAATTGCTGCAGCTCCACCGAGATCACGAGTGACCTTTCCTCTTGGAGAGGGGTGAAGTAAACAACACTTATCTCGGATTTAGAGCAGTTGAGACAAGCAGCACTTTATCTCTGCTCTGCGGCACGAGGAGCAGGGAAGCGGAGGGATGATCTTCCTGTTTTTACCGTGTAAGCCATCTCTTAGCCCAGCCTCAAGTTGAGCTGAAACGTCTCCTCGTGGAAAGACCTTGGCCAGAGCAGTCGGCCAGGGGCTTGCACAACGTGCCATAAACCTCTTCGTGCGGCTCAACCTTGCGCAAAGGCGCTCTGAGCCCTCCTTAGCGGGTTGGTATTTTTACTCCATGAAGTTTCCACATCCTCCGAACCATTTCCTTTTGGAAGGTATCAGGGGACATGCAATCCCTGCTCTTTCTATTTTGGACTTTTTTCCATCCGTAGACATAAATCCTTCCCTTTCCCTCTCTACACAGTTGGAGATTCTGGCAAAAGGAAATCTGACGGCGTTTTTGACAGTGGATTTCTCCTGTCTATCATTTTTACTATAAGAATGACACATGACTGCCTCATACGCTGCATCGGGTGGAAATTGTCCACCAGGTTTTTCCTAAACAAAACCCCACAGGCCAAGGGACAGTGAGAAACCCTTTAGGTGCCAAATGAGAGGGGCCGGGGGAGACCTTCAGTGAGGGTTTAAGAGATGAGGTGACTTTGCTTCCATAAACTCGGCGAAACCCCAAACCTTTGCAGAAGCTGATCCATGGCAAGCAGATCACAGGATCCAGACTTAGAGAAAATCAGGCGTTTAGCAGAAATTCAGCACTTGCTGTGTGGTTCGAGTCTGAAGCAGATCTTTGCAGGAGCAGGGGTCCACGCCTGCATGCCCTGCAGGAACACTGTTAGGAAAATCACCCGTCAAACTCAGATCCCCCTGGAAAAGTCTCTTCCACATGCTTAGTCACTTCAGGGCAGAGAGGGCAGAGCCTCGTTTCCCTACACAGCGCGCTGGCACAGCACCAGAGCTCTGCCAAGCCCCTGCACCTAAGCCAGGAAGCATCAAGTGAGCTGATTCCAGTGCAGGAATAAGAAGCTCGGGTGCCTTAATGGATGTGCTGGGTACCAAGGATACGCAAGAGGACACAAACCCAACTTTCTACACACGATTTGAAGCCTTTGGTTTGAAGGCCAGGAAGTCAGGACCGGCATTCTACGCTAAGGAAGCCATTATCTCGCCCGCAGGTTGCTCGGGAGGCCAAGTCTCCTGTATTTAGTTTCCCCCTACCTGTTTCCCCGGGCTCAGTACGAAGTGTTATATTGACACAAGTAAGCGGAGAAGTTCCGTAATCCAATCTCTGCCATTAAAATTTCAGGCTCCCCGCGAAAAGCAACCCTGCCTGTTCATCAGGTCCAGCGAAACTCAGGTGGCAGCCGGTGTCACCTTTCCCCACACTCCGCCAACCCCGCAGCACCGGGCCGCTGCCAGGACAGGGGGAAGGAAGGAAGGAAGGGCACGAGCCATGCGGTTCAGGGACAGCGTGCTGGCCCGCGGTGCAAACGCACGTTAATAATTCAGGCCGCTCTATTTTGGGCTGGGAATGCGCTGCCCCTCACCTGTACTGCTTCAGGCAGTGCCCGAAATAGAAACTCCTGTAGGAGCAGCCCGGAGGGCAGTGCCAGCAGCCTGGCGGGGCGGGCACTGCGGGGACAGCCTTTGCAAGGTCAGCACTTCCCTTTGGTCAGGGGGGTCTTGGCTGGGCTAGGACAGCCCAGAAATCTCCTCCGCACTGGTGGGATGCTGGTCTTCCTCCCGTGGGCCCAGGCAGGCAGGCAGGCTGCTGCACAAGGAGGGCTTTTCCCAAGGAATACCGAATCCCTGCCCGGCGCTGCCGTGCCTGTGCTGGTCACCTTGCCCAGGACACCACAGCGTGCTGGCACCTTCAGCAGTCCAGTTCTGCCACAAGAGATTACTGCTTCGTCCCCTTAAGTGACTGCTTTATATAGATTTTACCTCAGATCCTGAAAGCTGAATGACCAAATCTCTTTCAGGAAATTACTCTGCCTCAAGCACTGGCTTTCGGAAATGCATCACCCGACTTTCTGGGAAACTGCGAATGTTGTATTGTCAGAAAACACAAGTCATGGTATTTTTCTCCTGCACAGGCTGAAGTCACTGCTGCAGGTTTACTGGCATCTCTGGCTTGTGCTATCCTCCGTCAGCTCCTGAGTGAATCATTTGAAAAGTCCTATTTGATGATGTTTGAACTAAAAGGGAGAGCGAGGACTGTCCCAGAGCACTGTGATTCCAGGCACGGCACCTGTATTCCCTGGAGCTTTTCACGGGGAGAACTCCCGGCGCACTTCAAACCACCGAGTGCCTAGAGCTACGCAGTTTGGTGCTAAGCACCCCAAGGCTGCCTCGCCTGGTTATCACACAGGTTATCGGACATCAGAGCAGCGGTAACGGCACAGGTCCTGAATCTGCAATGGTTCCTTCTTCAGCAAAGCAGGACACGACAAAAAACATGAAACAATCCAAAAAAGCCAGAAGAGACAAACTGGAAGTTGTTCATTTTGTAAATCAATTAAAATAAAAGGGAAGGGGAAAAAAAATAAACAAGAGCAAGGCAAGACTTGAGCCATGTGCTTCCTCAGCCAACTGCACAAATTGATTTGTGGCAATGGAAGGGGAGAGCCAGAACAGCCCAATTCACTCCTCTCTGGAAGCTGCTGATGCTCCAGGCGCACCACACGACCCAAAGTTTTAGACAATTGTTGCAGAACGATGGCTGCTCCAGACGGTGTGTCACGGTGTGATGGGAAGGATGTGCCACAGGAATTACCGTAAGCCTGAGCCGGGCTCCGAGGCCAGGGACAATGTGACAGCAGTGGATTCTCTGTGGCTGACTTGGAGGCGTTCAACCTTTCTGCGTGAGAAAAGGGATTAATCAGCTTTTTCATTTTCAGTGCTGCGCATCATCACTCTCCATCTCCCTGACTTCAGCAAGTGAATTCTCGCTTCTCAGCACAGGGCTCGGTGGCACCCCAGCCTTTGCTGTGCCCCTTCCAGAACCTGGCTGTGCTGCAGAGGGGAAGCTGTGCCTCGCCCACCAGCTGGGCGTGCAGGAGCACGGCCTGCAGCCCCCTCCTCCACAGCCCCCCGACGCCCGCTTCGTTGTTAATCTATTTATCTATCCACTGCAACTTCCACCCAGAGCCGTTCCCTGCTCCCGCGTGCACGTGGCCATCCCAGGGGTGCAGGAGCTGGGACCGTCCCGTCCCCAATGGGACGTGTTTAGGGCTTGTTGACCTGGCCTGTTGCTCTGGTGACCTCAGGCCTCTGCAGCAGAAACGATCCCTGAGAGGGCTCAGAGGAAGCGAGATGTGGCAGTGATGTGTTTTCTGTTTCTAACAATAGTAATTCTTGTGGCATTTTATTTTCCATGCCGATTCGTGGCCGAACAAATAATTTCTATGTGACGTGTAACTTGATTTTTGAGTGATTTTGTTAAAAACTAAGGAGTACGTATGCAAGTCATTACCCTGAAACACGTTGTTTTCTTTCTTAGGACCACAGCCTGCTTTGAAACTTACTAGAGTTTACTGTTTTACCCAGGAATTCTACTGAGAGGCTCTGAGGGCCTTTAAGGGAAACCCTGCTGGCTTCTGGTTCAGGGATGGATCGTGCTTTTGTTGTGTAACCATGAGCCTACTCTGTCTTTTACCTTCCCTGTGTGTAAAGACAGCACATATTATTTATACACTTACAGTGCAAGCAGTTATTCGAGCCCTGAATGGTTTCCCATGGAGATTTGCACTGCGTATCGGGGAGAATTCTTTTTTGAGGGTGCTGTGCTCCTGGCCCAGGGTGCCCAGAGCAGCTGTGGCTGCCCCTGGATCCCTGGCAGTGCCCAAGGCCAGGCTGGACACTGAGGCTTGGAGCAGCCTGGGGCAGTGGGAGGTGTCCCTGCCCACAGCAGGGGTGCCACTGGGTGGGCTTTAAGGTCCGTCCAACCCAAATCCGTGCTTCTGTGATCCCACGCTAAAGCAAGAGCCTACCTAGGAGCCCGCTGCCTACGGCGCCTCCATCCCAGCCGCCCTGCCCCGGCTCTCCCGGGATTCTCCGGCGCGCCTCGCGGGGCTCCCCGGAGCCGCACGGGGCCGGTCCCGCCGTCCCTGCGCGG
>VYXC01003819.1:18216-37256 GCA_013397175.1 Platysteira castanea | reverse complement strand
CATCTTAAAAACCAGCAGAGAGCACAGACTGACAGCATTCCCTGCTGGAGCCTGATTGCCTCGGAGCTGCCCACACTCTCTGGAACCCCCCAGCAATGGGCACTGAGTGCTGCTGGAGCAGCTGCACGGAGCCAAGGAGGGATACTGGGTGTTTTACTCCACTTAGGACCCAGCTCTCCTGTGGTTTTGGGTTTCCTTATTGGCCTGCTGAGGTTTTCTGTTTAACTCTTGCAGTGTGGGGTCAGGCTGGAATGTTTTAAATCAGAGAATCATGGAATGGTTTGGGTTGGAAGGGACCTGAAAGGGACATTTCTGACCCCTTGCAGGGACACCTGCCCCTACCCCCGGGTGCTCCAAACCCCATCCAGCCTGGCCTTGGATGCTTCCAGGGAGGGGGCAGCCACAGCTTCTCCCCCAAAAGGGGCTGCTTTATTCTTATTTGCCACTGATAGTGACACTTTTAAAAATCAAGATACTCAAATCTCATCTTCCCAGTGATGAGCAGGCTCTGTGGGGATCAGAACATTTCCTGCCCTTGCCCTGAGAAATGGGTGGTGTGTCCATGAAATCTGCTTTCCTCTGTTTTTTTGGAGATCTAGGAAAGATTTTGATTCCTGGCCTCCAACGAGCCCCAAGCTCCAAGTCAGTCTGAGCCTTCTTTATTGCTCTCACTCCTATGAGGAAGGCATTAATATCAGACAGGTAATTTATTTTTCTTAATTTAAGGCAAGGTTCCAGCTTGATGGACTCACAGCCCCACCAACCCCCCCTTCCTTTCTGCAGCTTTAAAAGTGACAAGTGACATTTAAAGGAGCCAAAACCACCCCAAAATTAATAACTTTCAATACACACTGCATTAGACCCTTAAATCTTCATGCAGCTTGAAAATATCTATAAAAGCACTAGATTTGCTATGGCCAACATGCCAAATTCCTTCAGGGACTTCTTCCAGTGGGGAGTCAAGATGAAATTGTATTTATCAATCTTTGGAACACTTGCAATTCATTACGGAAAAGGGCAGCTTATTCCAAAAGATTTTCAAATCTCACAGCAAAATATTGCCAGTCTTGAAAATAACTCTGAGTAGGAGAGGTGCTGGGACGGGCTCTGGGATGCAGATCCCACTCCAGCATTCCCAGGACTGGGGAATTTCAGTGCCCCATGGACAACTGGAAGACAATTACGAGCGAGGGTGAAAAGCAGGAGCCAATGTTCCCAAGAAGCCTTCAAAAACCTGGTATTTGGTCCCATCAGTTGTTGTTTTTTTTGCAGAGCAAGACGTTCACAGCTTTGGTTGGGAGCCCAGCAGCTCCTCTGGGGGCTCTGTGACCTCCAAGGTGCCACCAAAGCTACCACTCAGTAATGAGGCCCCTTCATTGATGCCCCTTTGGCTGTTTGCTGGGAGAGGAATCCCTGGGGACACCATCGGAGTTCAATTTTGGGTCTTACCTGGAGATCTGGTGAGTTTCTCCATTCTCCCTTGCAGAGCAGCCACTTCCCTCAGCAGAGCTGTGTGAAGAGGAGCAGAAGGACCCTCCCTAAGGAGAGCTGGGACATGGTTTGAAGCTGAAGGTGCAACAGAATCACATGAATCCAGGAACTGAGACTTTAAAAAAACCCAACAAATATAAAACTCATAACAACAGGCCAGAGATCAACACATTAACCTTGACTTTTATGGCATTGTGGCTGAAGACCAAACTTTATATAAATTTCTTTGGCTTTAGTTGCAGGCAGGAGAGTTAAAATTTCAATTTTTGTTAAATCTGGAGCCCCACATCAGCTTGTAAAGAGCCCTTTTGGTCTGACCACTTGAGCTCAGTCCAATGGCTTCTGCTTTGATCCAAAGCAATCCAGGACACAAATTTTTGGTTCCTCAGGACCTTCAGCACGTGAGGAGTGTTTAACATCAGCCTTTGACTCATTCTTGGAGCATTTTCTCCTTAATTTTTAAGGATACAAACAGGAATTATGGGGTTCTTACCCAAACTGGCATCAGGGTATAAAGAGAGGAAACCCAGCAACATTTCAGGCAGAAAACCATGAATTCACCCAGAGATTGTGCCCACAGGAGTTCATTTTGTTCCCACAATTCCCACTAATTGCCAAGAAAATCTGTAATCTAATGTCAGTTCCAAACATCCTCCAAATCAATGCTAAAATTAGGTTATTTTGAAATAAGGAAATGAAAAGGGGGGAGTTTGTTTAATTTACCTTCTCTTTCGGTAGCTTTTCCCAGAGCATGAGGGGAAGCTGCATTCAAGATGATTATAAACGGAATTAAAAAATAAACAATATGTTCTCCAATATCCACATGCCCAGCAGGTGGGGGGTTAAGGAAAAAACCCACCAAGACAATGAATATTTCTGGATAACATTTCCTTCCCTGGTCCTGGCAGACACAGAACGATTCTCTTAAAAATTCCACCAGGATTATACAACTGCCTTCAATGATCCTGACAATAAAAATATTTCCCTTCTCATCTTTCAGGTGCACGGGAATGCTGTTCCCCTTTGGATATATCTTGGAATGGATCCTCCTGCTGACCCGGAACCCCCTGGAATGGATGGGAGCTCTTCCATTTTTTGCCCCGTGGGTCAATGGTTTAAACTTCCATTTGAAGGGAACTTGTGTTTGGAGCAGCTTTTTCCCTCCGTCTGTGACACTGCCAAGGCTGGCAGATCTCAGGAGATCTGGTCTGGAAATTCCTCACCTGGATTTTCACTCGATTTTCTTTTAATTTCCTGCCCAATATTTAATTCTAAGCACGTTACCTTCCATGCATCACGTTGACTCCATGTGCCCGTGTTTCCTTGCCTATCCCAGCACATCCATCTACATCCTTCCTTGCCTTCCAGGGAAAAATAAATCACTTTTCCAGGTGAGAAACACAGGAGACAATAGAATATTGTATCTATGAGACAGCACTCAGTGCTTGCAGGAATTCATTAAGCCTTGTGGCCAAGATTTCTCATAACACACCCAAATAAATACTTGAAATAAAAATCAAATTCATTCTGTCCTAAGTTCTGTCGATGTGTTATTCCCCCTCCAAATAAAAACTCATCCCTTGTGTTCTGATCTGGTTTAGCTCCAGCTCAGGTTTGCAGATGAAAAACCTCCCTTCTGATTAAACCCCCAACTTTTAGTTTGAAAAAAAGAGTTGTTTTCCCTCTCTTCCCCTCCCCCAGGCCCCAAACCAGCTCTTTTTTTAGATAAACCAAATAAATTGAGCCTCTCCAGACTCAGGTTGTTTAAATTCAGAACAATTCCCTGATTTCCTTCCCAAAGGGGAGAAACAGGACCCAGCATTGTCCCCTCTCTCCACAGAGTCCCTGTGTCACACACCCAGAGAAATCATTCAGACAGTAGCTTGGTTGTGGTGTCCCAACCACAAAATAATATGTTTATTTTTTTCCACCACTTTTTTTTTTGTTTGTTGTTGTCATTTTATTGATAAAAACTACACAAAAACTAACTGATCATAATAATTAATTAAAAAAACCAAACCAAAACCCAAACGAAAAAACAACATTACACATTCTGCTGTGTTTTAGAAATTGTGTCAGCCAGTGAGTTGCACTAAATGCTCTTTAAAAGATTTTCCTTCTGATCCGTTTCAAGCACTTCACTTCCATTTTGGTTCCCAAACGTCCACGAATTTTGCTTAACAAGCACCACTGGCCTGGAAATCTGAGTCGTGACTCCGTTGCACTATTTACCCCTTTTTTTTAGAGCCCAAAAAGGAATTAGAGTGTCAACAATGAAGCACAATGAAGATAAAAAATCAAAAGCCCCCTCCATAGTGTACAGCCTGTGTCTTAAATGTACATGCACCCAAGTTTCTTTGTTTCTGCTGCATCAATTGCCAAGGTCCTTTTGGTTCAACACAAGCTTTAATGCCCATGTCTAAAGGTTGAAATATTAACGCTCGACCACTTGAAAAACAACCAAAAAAAAAATCCCAACCAAAAAAACCAAACCCCGAGACGAAAAAAGAAAATATAGAGCTATCTTTTGTTGGTTTAAAAAGAACAAAAATAGTCAACGGATCTTTGTAATAAACACTTAATAAGGGAACATGGCTGACCCTCCCCAGAGCCTCGCCCTCCCCACCCCGTTTATTTTTACCTGTGGTTCTCCTTCCCTGGAACCGTGCAATGTAGAAAAATCAAATATACAAACAAAACTCTTAATCCATCCCTTTATGTAGCTAGAGTGAAATCTATTTGTTGCTGCCGTCGTTGTTGTTGTTCTTTTTAATAAGAACTCGACAATCTCTCTCTTTAATATTTACACTGAGGAATTTGTTGGAAAGTTTAAAGCAAAGAAAATCCTGAAGTCCTCCGCGCGCGTTCCGCTCGCCGGCGTTCCCGGTGCGCGGAGGCCGCGGCCGTCCCCTGCCCTGGAACGGTGGGGTTGGAGCGCCCTGCCTGGCTTCCCAGACGAAAGGTCCCTCCCAGAGCTGTCCCCAGAGGTGGCCCCGGGCTAGTTGGGTATTCTCTCGATGGAGGTGGCCCCGGGCTAGTTGGGTATTCTCTCGATGTAGATGGCGGGGGCGGCGGAGCGCGCGATGGTGGCGATGAAGCTGTGGTCCCGGCCCAGGTCCAGGTTGGAGGTCTCGGCCGGCTCCCGGGTCACCGTCTCGTAGCCCTTGTTCACGTGGAGGGGCTTGTGGGCCTGGCAGTAGCCGATCACGGGCTGGTCGTAGCTGTAGTAGGGTAAAGTCTTCATGTGGTGAGGGACCTGCACCAAAAATGAGACCAAAGAACAGCAACCGTCAGCACCTCGTGTTTGTGCAGCAGCACCAGAAATCCCAGCGCGGCCTCAACCCCCGGGATCAGCCCACAGGAGAAAGCCCCGAGGGTTCCCAGCTCCCTGCAGCACATCCAGGTCCCTCTGGAGCAGCACTGCCAGGCTGGGAGAGCTGCGGGTGTTCAGCCTGGAGGAGGAAATGCTCCAGGGGCGTCTTAGAGCCCCTTTCAGTGCCTCAAGGGGCTGATAAAAAGGAGGGAGAGGGACTTTTTATATGGACAGTAGTTTTACACTGCCAGGCTTGGATGGGATATTGGGAAGGAGTTCCTGGCTGTGAGAGTGGGGAGGGGCTGGGATGGAATTCCCAGAGCAGCTGTGGCTGCCCCTGGATCCCTGGCAGTGCCCAAGGCCAGGCTGGAGCACCCTATCATAGCGGGAGGTGTCCTTGCCCATGGCAAGGGGTGGAATGGGGTGATTTTAAGGTCCCTCCCAGCCCAAACCATTCCAGGATGCCACAGTCTGTGCTACGGGTCCCCACTCCCACACGGATCTCCCGCCTGGCTGTGCTGGAGCCAGAGCAGAGGGAGCTGCTCTCCCTCCCTCCCGTTCCCCAGTTTGTGCCCAGATGTTCAAACTGCTCCATTCTGACTCTTTGGGACAACCTGGCTCTGAAGAACATACCAAGGGGTTTGTAAACCCAGCAGCCTCCAAAACCTGTCCCGTTTTCCCAGCACCTGGAAAGGAGCTGAGCATTTCTGGGGCCTAGAATGGCACCAGACATTCCGGCTTAGGAATGCCAAAGGCAGACCCAGCTGGCAGTGGGGTGGTGCCAGCACAGCTGGAACACGGGTTATTCCTTGGTGCCAGCACAGCTGGAAAATCTGTTTATTGCTTCCAGGACAAAGCTGCTCACCCAAGGTCACGATTCCCTGCGCTCTTTATCTTCCAGCCTCCCCAAGATAATCACTATCAAAGCAGCTCCACTGTGGCTCACCAGAGCTGAGCACATCCACACCTTGTACAAATGTATTTCCATGCCAGATCCACCCTGAATCCCAACTCTCCCTTATGTAAATCCTCAGAAACTACCAGCCCCCCACCTGCTTTTTTCTTTTTTTTCCCCCTTCCATAAATATTCTATGCCTGCAAATGTTAATCCTACGACTAAATATGATTTATGGCACAACATCAGATACAAATCTTTGCAGATAATTTTATCATCTGCAAGAGATGAGCTGATCAAGTCGAAAGAAATATGCTCTGAGGGAGAAAAACACACACGGCAGGAGAGAGAGAGGCGAGAGTTGATTCTAACGCTGCCAGCAAACCTGAGCTCATTATAGCTGGAGATATCCTACACATAATCCAATCTTGGAACAAATGCCTTTTGATTTTCCAGGCTGAACTTTAAGCAAAGACCACAGAGCTAATTTCTCCCAAATTTTCATTGCTTGGTGCTCTTCATCCCAAAAAAGCATGGAAAAAGCAAAGGCATTAAGGCTAATTGGGAAGTTTTGCAGGGTCGGAGTTCCTCTTGATGTGGATCCCCTGCAGAACACTGGAGCGATCCCAAAATCCTTCCAGGGGCTGGAAGTTCAGCTGCGAGTATGATTTGACATGCCAGCTGAGTGGCAGGGATGCGGAGGACAAGCTGCTGTGGGGAATTTGATGGGACAACTGTGCTCACTGGGGATCCCCAAGAGCCTGGAGCTCCCCTCGGATGGAGCAATCTCTGCCAGCTCCTGTCAGGCCGGAGCGTGGCCGCAGCTTTAGGGCAGCTCTTTATGATCCTATAAAAGCCAAGGACTGTTTGTGTTGTGGAGAGCTGAGGGGTGGAGGTCCTGGCTCCCCAGCAATAACACACAGCCCAACCTGAGGCCTGGCTGCGAGCTCCAAACGGAGGCAGAGGGATCAGGATCTCCACAACATCTGTAAAAAGTGATAAACATGGGGTTTTCTGCCCTTTTCCAGGGACTTTATAGGATGTCTCGGTAATTTTCACTCCCAAGGTCTGTGCACCTATAAATCAGGAAGTGCTAAAAGTAAAAATTGGGCAGTGCTGATTTTTGAAATTAAAATGGGACTCAAAAGAGAAAAATTAAATAGAAAATTTTCAGAAAATGCTGTGAAGACACACAGCAGCCCAGAGAAATTGTGGCTGCCCCTGGATCCCTGGAAGTGTCCAAGGCCAGGGCTTGGAGCACCCTGGGACAGCGGGAGATGTCCCTGCCCATGGCAGGGGTGGCACTGGGAGGGATTTTAGGTGTCCCTGCCCATGGCAGGGGTGGCACAGCAGTAAGGGTTGCTGGGTGGAGGGAGGGTGAATATTCCTTATCAGTGCAAAAAATAAAACAAAGCAGGTGTATCAGGGTAATTTGCAGCTTAAATAAAATCAGGATGGTGCAGGTTAATTTGTAGAGCATTTCTAGGATAAGGAGGCCCAGCAGTGGGTTCTCAGTGCTCAGCCTGGCCCTCGTGCTGCTCTTCCTCTCCCTGTTTTGGCACCTGGATTTCACCAAGGGAAATTAAAGAAATAGTTGTGTCAAATGACTGTGAGAAGCTTTGTCTTCCAGTAAAGACTGAAGGCAGAGATGCCATCGGCCCCTTCCAGCCCTGCCAGCCCCTAGGGTGCCTCTGGAATCAAGAAAACACCACAAGAACAACTCAAACCTCCCTGGTCAGAGGGAGGAGCCCAGGACTGTCCCACAAAGAGCCCTGTCCTTCCCTGGAAAATAACTTTGTGTTTGCAGGAAGACACGAGGGCTCCGTTTTTATTTACACCGAGGTGACCACAGGTGACACTGGAGCCCCCAAAAGCTTTTCCAGGACACAGCCTTGCCTGTGGAAACTGCTGGGAATGTGGGGACAACTGCACCAGCACTCATCCACTGAAATGATGGAAACCACCGATGATGCTGTTCACTCTACACAAAGCTGCTACTATTCTATTTTTGCAGATTCAGAGATCAACAAAACATATTCAAAATCATACAAGTTGCAGAGAATTAATTTTAGAAGTGTTTTTGTTGCAGGTTCTGAGGTAATTTCTTCTTTTTTTGCTCCTGCTATGGAACTAATACCTGAGACACTCCGATGTGACCTTGCACAAGTCATTTTATGAGCTGGAAAATGAGAAGCTTCAGTCCTGCCCCTGCTCGTCCGTGGAGCCTGGAGCTCTTTGAGATGAGGGCTGTTTATGCAGGGTCTAAAACAACCCTGCTGTGACCTAAGCTGGGCCTTTTCAGCTGTGTTGGCCTCCAGGAGACAAAACCAAAACCAAAACCAAAACCAAAACCACCCAAACAACNCAAAAAACCCCCCCCCCCCCCCCCCCCCCCCAAAAAAAAAAAAAAAAACCAACAAAAACCCAGAAGCAATTCTAGACAAATAAATACAAAAAATCCAGACATATAAATACAGCTCAGGGATTGTATCCTCTGGAATGGGCACTGGAACGGGCTGGGGGTGGATTCCCCATCCCTGGAGGGATTTAACATGGACTCATGAAATGGTTTGGGTTGAAAGGGACCTTAAATCCCACCCAGTGCCACCCCTGCCATGGGCAGGGACACCTCCCACTGTCCCAGGGTGCTCCAAGCCCTGGCCTTGGGCACTGCCAGGGATCCAGGGGCAGCCACAATTTCTCTGGGCTGCTGTGTGTCTTCACAGCATTTTCCGAAAATTTTCCATTTAATTTTTCTATTTTCATTCCCATTTTAATTTCAAAAATCAGCACTGCCCAATTCTTACTTTTAGTACTTCCTGAAGTACTAGAAGTTTTTGCAGCAGGAAAGCATAAATCAGCATGAGAATGAACTCCAAAGTCACTGACACACGAGGAACATTTGGGGTTTAGCCCATAAGTGGCACCAGGTAGAATTCTCTGCCACACTGCCCGTCCTTCCTGGGAGGGTGGGGAGGGGCTGGGATGGAATTCCCAGAGCAGCTGTGGCTGCCCCTGGATCCCTGGCAGTGCCCAAGGCCAGGCTGGAGCAGCCTGGGACAGTGGGAGGTGTCCCTGCCATGGCAGGGGTGGCACTGGGAGGGATTTTAGGTCCCTTCCCACCCAAACCATTCCAGGACGATTTCATTATTCTATCCAAAGTTGCAATCAGTTAATTAAGCCAAGCCTGGAGCTGTTACCCTGTGAGAGCTGTGAGTGTTCAGCGGGGTTTGGGCTCCAGGCCTGGATTAGTTTCCCAGTGTTGACTTCTCAAGCCCACACCCCACAGATCTCCACTCTGAGTGTCAGAAATGTTGTATCCAAGCAGCCACACTTCACCCAGAGCTCCTGTTATGAGCACCATTTACATAAATCCCCAGCCACGGGAGGAAGACAAAAGATTTAGCAGCGGAAATTTAAGGGATGCAAATCCTCCCTGTCGCAGTCCAAGTGACACTGGAGAGGTTCCCAGCTCAGCAGCTTTGCTGGAGCACAAGTGCTCCCCTCAAAACCAGCTGGAGCTATCTGCAATTCCAGGAGATTCTGGCCTGCACTGAAAAGGTGTCACCTGAAATTCTGGGAGATTCTGGCCTGCATGACAAAAGTGTTACCCAAAATTCAGGGAGATTCTGGCCTACATGGAAAAGGTGTTACCTGGAACTCAGGGAGGTTCTGGCCTGCATGAACAAAGTGTTACCCAAAATTCAGGGAGATTCTGGCCTGCACTGAGAAGGTGTCACCTGAAATTCTGGGAGATTCTGGCCTGCATGACAAAAGTGTTACCCAAAACTCAGGGAGATTCTGGCCTGCATGGAAAAGGTGTTACCTGGAACTCAGGGAGATTCTGGCCTGCATGACAAAAGTGTTACCCAAAATTCAGGGAGATTCTGGCCTGCACTGAAAAGGTGTCACCCGAAACTCAGGGAGATTCTGGCCTGCATGACAAAAGTGTTACCAAAAATTCAGGGAGATTCTGGCCTGCACTGAAAAGGTATCACCTGAAATTCTGGGAGATTCTGGCCTGCATGACAAAAGTGTTACCCAAAACTCAGGGAGATTCTGGCCTGCATGGAAAAGGTGTTACCCAAAATTCAGGGAGATTCTGGCCTGCACTGAAAAGGTATCACCCAAAATTCAGGGAGATTCTGGCCTACATGGAAAAGGTGTTACCTGGAACTCAGGGAGGTTCTGGCCTGCATTGAAAAGGTGTCACCCAAAATTCAGGAAGATTCTGGCCTGCATGGAAAAGGTGTTTCCCAACATCCCTGCCCACTTTTCCTCTGACAGCAACCACTAATGTTCAGCTCAGCCCTTGGGCATCCAAATATCCAAATACACAGACCCACACTGCAATTTGGATTCTTTGTTTTTTACATTCCTTTGACACTGCACTGAATTTTATCAGCAGTTTTACTTAGGTCAAAAATATCTGGGAGTTAATTAGCTGTGATTATCACACCTGAAAGTTCTATGAAAAATAGTCAGAGATTAGAATTCAGCCTGGACTTCTGTTTTTTGTAGGTGCAGCCATCAAACCATAGATTTTTAGCCAAATATCAATAAAAATCCTTATTCTGGAACTTGGAGAGCACAGCAGTAAGGATGTAACTCTCTGTATTTCCACTGGAACCAAGGAGATGCAGAGGATTTGGGCTGGGGTCTGAGTGAGCACCGAGTGACCTCATTTCCAGAGCGCTTTTCTCTCTCTCTCTCACCTTTCCTGTGTTAAACATTCTTACACGTTCTTAATTCCTTGCTCTGCCTCCCAACAGGACACCTCAGACAAGCTGGAATCCAGCCCAACATGATCTCTAGGATGTGGCACCTCCCTACCAAGCAATTCCAGGAGGGAATACTGAGTTCTTCGACCGACTGCAGCTCCTGCTCCAGTACTTCCCTCTGCTCACAGCAGCAGCCTCATCGCAGGGGAAACTCCTTGGGGCAGGCAGAGATGAACTCTGCCATACCCAGGATCACTCCCACCAGACCAAATCACCCATCTCAAGCTGAAACAATTCCCTGGTGTTTGTTAAATCAAAATTTGGCTGCCTGGGTTTTGGGAACAGTTCTAGTCTGTGCTGGAAATATGATGAGTTTGTTCTTTATGCTCAGTTTGGAAGAAGGATCCCTCAGAAGGATCCGTTGTCCTGCAGAGCAGGAAAGTCTCTGTGGGACTCAGGAATGGCCGTGGGTGTCTGCGTGACCCAGTGCCAGGATTCCCAACAGGAGACAGGAATGTAATCTATGGAAGGACTGGCAAGCCCAGCAGTCTCTGGGGAGAAGTTTGGATGGAGTGGAGTTTATTTTATCCCTGAAAGGAGGTGGTGCAAAGGCTCACACTGTCACAGGAGCCTCAGATAAGTGACTGCTCCAGAAAGAGCCTAAACCCCAGATCCTGGCAGGGGAAATGGTGCATTTTGAGTTCCAGACTGTCTCATCTGTGTCAGTCTGGACACCTTGGCTTTATCCAGGCACTGTTGGGACACTGCAGTTCAAACCCTTCCATTCTGCTGTTTTCAAAGAGGAGGAACAGCCTGGTTTGACAGCTCAACACCTGCTCCGTGCCTCCTGCTGGAGGCTGCCAGGGGAGAACGAGCCCTGCCTTACAGGGGGCACATTTCCCTTTTTAAACAATAAAAACACAGCAGGAATATTCTCAGGTAGCTGAACATCATCTGGTTTCACATTTGCTGGTAATCTCTAATCCAGGTAAAATGATTCCTGTGGAAGTGCTTGCCCAGTTAATGACTACATGAATTAATTACACACAACTTTAGGAGCTGTCCATATGCAGTGGAAACTCGGAGTTACAAAACGTGGAAGCGATGTTTTCTCATTAGAGCTAATATTTAGTCTCAGAGCACCATGACTTCATTGGTGAATTAGCATCAGAGCTGTTGATAAATCAAATTCAGAGTTCATTTCCAAGCCGATCATAATTTAGAGTAAAAATAAGCAAGATGTTCTGTGGTAGCGCGGCGATTAGCGGAGCACGCGGCTTCACCTCGGAGACAGATTGATTGGGCACATTAGGCAGACAGAGCTGGGATAAACAATTCCAGCGCATTTCACGCTGCTGAAAAATCACAGGCAACAGCCCTGGAACATCCCTTTGGAGTCAGCGCAGAAAAATATCCCTATTCAGGAAAATGCCCCATCAAACATTCCCATCAAACCCATTCCGAGGGACAAACGCAGGCTCTGAGCTCAGTGCTGAAATCTGAGCGGGTCTGTGTGTTCTGCCTCCACTTGGAACAAACACAGAAGTGCCTGGCTGCTTTTTGGAACCCGCTTTTCCTTCTGCAGTCCATGTTTCCTCAGGTAATGCTCATATTGATTAAAAAAAAAAGTCAAAATCTCATTTATTAAAACATTTCTGCACTCAGGTGTCGTAGTGCTCGCTGTGATGAGGGTTTGTGAGCTCTGCTGTCACTGAGCTGTCCCTGTGACATCTGAGCAGCTCAGGAAATCTGCCAGCTGCAGTTTTAGGTGAAAGCCTTCAAGCTCCTTAATTAGCCCAGGTTTTCTGAGAGCTGCAGATCCCACTGGGAGCTCCACTGGGCCTGGTGCCTCCGTTGGGCACAAAGCGTGGAGCAGGAGCTCTGGGGAGCTGGGGTTGGAGGTGCATTCCCACCATCAATCTCCTCCAATTTCACCTCCAGTTTCCTTCCCACTGCAGACAGAGTCTGTGGCTGTGCCTCCTCTCTCTTCTTTCCTCCCAAACCACATCCACGGCCTCTGCAGCTGCCCTGTGGATCCAGGGAGGAGGTGGCAGCCTCAGGATGGAGGGAAGGTCCCACATGGCACTGAGCCACTGCCCCAAAACTGGGAGTTCCACAAGCAACACCAACTACCTGCTAGTTTTCTCCAGGAAATCCAGGACAAGCTGCTGAATGGCCACCAAGGGCTGGTGCTCCAGGGGGGTGGGGCAGTTCCTGGTCAGTTCCACAGGGATGGGGCAGTTCCTGATCTGTTCCAGGGGGATGGGGCAGTTCCTGGTCAGTTCCAGGGGGATGGGGCAGTTCCTGATCTCTTGAGCGCTTGTACACACACACACAAACTGGAATAGAAGTCCAAGTGCTGTACAGAGTTAAACTTGTCCTAAATAAAGCCCAGCTTCTCCTTGGATTCCCTTCTCTGCTGGCTGTTTCCCTTTGTCTTAGCTTATGTCCACTGTAATAATTCTACCAATTGACCCCACCAGTATCCTGTGTCCATTGCTGCCCAGAGCAGCTGTGGCTGCCCCTGGATCCCTGGCAGTGCCCCAGGCCAGGCTGGACAGGGCTTGGAGCACCCTGGGACAGTGGGAGGTGTCCCTGCCATGGCAGGGGGTTGGGATTACTTGAACTTAAAGGCCCCTTCCCCCCCAAACCATTCCATGATTCCATGATTCTCTAACTGAAAACCCTGTGCAAACCCACAACGTGTTTCAAGACAGCAAATGAGATGATTTAAGGTCCTTTCCCACCCAAACCCCTCCAGGATTCTGCGATTCCATGTCCCACCCTGAGCTCCACTCACTTAGATCCTGCCAGTCCGAAGATTAAATCAAGGTCTTTGGAACCAAGCCTGGAATATTTTGCAGGGTGATGGGGTTGGGCATAGGGTGGCTTCTTCAGTGTATGGAATGGAAACCTGTTGCTTGTAAAAATCTAAGCTGGACATAAAAGGTTGTTTTTGGCAGCTCTCAGACCATGTCCCAGTGAAAAAAGTTGGTGTCAGTGGAAATTTGGAGCCTAAATTCTACAAAAAGATCATTAATCTTATTCAATTCTTGTATTTTTGTGGAAATGGGGTCCCAAAATTGGCATGGACTGACACAAGAGAGGTCTTGGTATGGAAAATGTAGAGAAACAACAGTCAGGAGACTCAGGACAGAGATGCTGCAGCCACCAGTTCCCTCTCCAGGCCCTATTAAAGGTCTGCTTGTAGTTCATAAAAAGCCAACTGATAATTAATAGCTACAGGAATTAAACAAACACCATTGTGTTAGATGTGATTAGAGGCATATTAACCTAAGAAATTGCATATCTTGGTAATAAGCAATTTAGGAATCTATGGGATTATATAATACTTCATAAAATTGGTCAATTTAATACAAACTGAATTAAAATACAGCTACTAATTTCTATTTGAGACGAACATATTCACCAACTTTTAAACCATCTACAGGCCTCACCAAAGAGAGAATTTTATGATTTATTGGGTCACGCTTGCCGAGTGCATTCCAGGTTTTAAAGCCCTGGAACATCACCTTGACAGTTCCACTGACACTGTGAACTGGATTTGAAGCTTTCCTTGCCTTCCCTACAGATAAATTCCTAATCCTTCTCTCCAATCACACAAATGCCTTTCCCTTTAAAGCAGAACCTCTCCACGGACTCTTTAACTGAGTGTGTTTTCCTAGAGATCAGGAGAAAAATCATCCACACCCCACTGCTCCCTCCATGGGCAGATTTGATCTTTCAATCAGGAAATGAAAAGGTTTCCCTAAAGGAAACTCCCAGAAAGAAGAAAAACCCTTCTAAGCCTTGTTATTGTTCCTTGGGCAAAATATTTCTTTTAAATGGCTGGATGTGTTTTTTACGGTGTGTCTGGCTCCTGACAAAAAGCCCCACTGATGAAAAACTCGGCGTGAGATGAGTGGGAACCTTTGATTTTCCGCCGTGGCGGGCTGATCAAATAAACAAGCTATCCAGATATTCTAATTGGAAAGCCATTAATAATTGCACTGGGATTGTTTCCTATGGGAGTCCATAGGGATGGAAGCCTGGGGGGTCAGACAAAGCTCAGGGACAGCAACGAGTCCCTCAAACATGGTCCAGTCCCTTGGAGCGGTTCCTTGTCCACATCCAAAAGAATCCCGCTGGGAGCCTGTTGCCCTGCTTTTTGCTAAGCCTTTTGTTTTTAACCTTGGAGTTAAATTTTTTCACACAAATTCATGTAAATAATAGCCAATGTTTACTTAACAGTATTTTCTGTTTTTCATTCCTTTTGTGATAAGAGAACTTTGATGAGCATCTTTCTTCTCCAGTGGGATTGAGAAGGAAGTGACATGTCCTCCAATCCCTTGTGGAGTTGGGACGTGTATATGAATGTGAGCAATGTAAATAATAAACAGTATTTTCCCTCCTTTCTGCTGAACCTGGCAGGTGTGAGAGCCTCTTTATTGTGTCTTCCCAGACACAGGAGCCTCTCCGTATCTTTGGGTGCCCAAAGGCACAGACCTCCCAAAATTTAAGCCCACTCAGCTTTTCTTTAGACACTTAAAGCTCTATTTTCCCCAGGAATTTGTGCTCCCCACTCGTGGCAGAGCTGTGAGTTCGTTTGAACTCAGCCTCTCAGGCCAAGCCAAAGGTGCCTCCAGCCCAAGGGACCATGCAGAAAGAGCAGAGCAGGTGTCAGGAACCCCGTAACAACTCCTCCAGGGCCTTCTCCTGACCATAACAACTCCTCCAGGGCCTTCTCCTGACCTCCAACGCTCCCATTGCTGAATTCCTGCCATTTGTGTCTTCCCAGTCCATGGAACCAGACCTTCCATGGTATTCCAGAGCCTGGAGCATCCTCACATCTGGGGCCAGAGTGTCATGTGGGGAGTGGGGCACATTCTTCAGAAAAAGAATTATGGCAGTAAAGGAAAAGGTGCAGTTGCTCTTCCATGCAGTGATCCAAAAGATGGCAACCTGCTGCCTCCACTACTCCCAAAAAATAAATCCAGGCTTTAATAGGAACATCTGATAATGCTGCTGCCACAGTGACAGATGAAGGTGCTGCAGAATGAGTGGAATAAGTCTCTGTCTCATATTAAAACACTGCTTTTCATTAGATCTGCCTGGAATTGATGGGCTGCAAAAGAGATCTCCAGGAACTGATGGCTTCTCCAAATGTTTTTAAATACTGTCTCAAGTTGTGCATTGGTCCTGTACATCAAGAGAACAAAACTGTTTCCTAAAGCAAGGGGAACATGACTCAAATTGCACAATATTTTGTCCTGAAGACATGAGAAGGTATAAACGAGGCACGTCATGACTGGTGATTAAACCCACACCAGTGGGAGAAGAAAGGGATAAAAGAAATGGGAAATTTTCCTTCTCTGGTATCTATTTATCCCAGACCCAAAAGATTTTGGCTGTAGTTGGGTGAGTCTCAACCCATTTCGATTAAAAAAATGCTTAGAGCCACATTTGTAATTGGCACCAATTCCATTTAATAGGGCAATATTGGAAATACAAATAATATCCAGCCCCTGCACCCCCAGCAAACTCTAAGAGGACAAAGTCCTGCTCTGCCATCATTTGAAATTCAATGCTCAGCACTGGCCTAAGAGAGCAGATAATTTGGGTTTTTTTCAGTCATCTCAAGGGGTCGTTCTTTACAGAAAATGGGTGTCAGAGGAAGGGATGAGTGGAGGAAAAATGACAGAGCTGCTCCTGCTGCTGTCGTTTCACCTGAGCTGGGCTCGGCGGGGCTCAGCAGCCTCTCCACACCCAGAGCTGCCCAGCAGGAACGTCTGAAACTCAGGGAGGAGAGGCAAGCAGAGCATCTGAGTGTGAACAGAGCACAATCCAAGGAATTGTTCATTTCTGCCGTGGGAACAGGGAGAGAAATCCCCTCCAGAGGGAGAGAAGCCAGGAGCCGCCGTCACTCCCGGCTGCTCGGACACGGGAGGGAGCTCCTGTCTGTACTGCAGGTCCCAGCAGGATTCTGTTCCTGGGAGATTCCAAGGTTTTAATTGCCTCCACTGTCTCCCAGCAGAGGAATTGGTGAGGTGGCACAAACTTCCTGGCAGGAACAGGAATCCAGGAGCAGAATTCCTTCTCCTCCTGGCTGTGTCACTTCCATCAGCTGGGGGAAAACCGCAGCCCCCAGTTTCCAGAGGGTCCAGAGGTCTCCTCATCCACGGGACTCCTGCTGGGGTGAGGATTTGTGTCACCAGCACCTGCACGCAAAGGAAGGAGCACTCCCTGCCCCTGGCAGGACCAGGAGTTGAGCTAGAGCAGGGCAGGGCCAGAGGGAAATGATTATTTTATGTTGAAGGAGAAAAAATAATTGAGGGATGGGGATGAAGATGGGCAGGAAGGTGCCTGGTGGGGGCTGGCACTGCCAGGGGCAAAGGCTGCAGGCTCTGGGCTCAGGGCTGCCTGAGGGCAGGGGCTGAAGTGAGCAGAGGGCTTGGAGAGGCTGGAGCACATCCTGACCCTGGGAGCAAACCTGTTCCCAGCTCTGCCAAACCCATGGAACACAGCCTGGGCAGCGAGGGAATTCCTCACCCACTGAGGGTGATGCTGCTCAGCCCAGCACTGGAACTCCTCACCCACGGAGGGTGATGCTGCTCAGCCCAGCACTGGAATTCCTCACCCACTGAGGGTGATGGTGCTTGGCCAAGCAGGAATTCCTCACCCATGGAGGGTGATGGTGCTCAGCCCAGCACTGGAATTCCTCACCCACTGAGGGTGATGCTGCTCAGCCCAGCACTGGAATTCCTCACCCACGGAGGGTGATGGTGCTTAGCCCAGCAGAAATTCCTCACCCACTGGGGGTGATGGTGCTCAGCCCAGCACTGGAATTCCTCACCCATTGACGGCGATGCTGCTCGGCCCAGCACTGGAATGCCTCACCCGCTGAGGGTGATGCTGCTCAGCCCAGCACTGGAATTCCTCACCCACTGAGGGCGATGCTGCTCAGCCCAGCTGAAATTCCTCACCCACTGGGGGTGATGGTGCTTGGCCAAGCAGGAATGCCTCACCCACGGAGGGTGATGGTGCTCAGCCCAGCAGAAATTCCTCACCCACTGAGAGGTGATGCTGCTCAGCCCAGCACTGGAATTCCTCACCTACGGAGGGTGATGGTGCTTGGCCAAGCAGGAATTCCTCACCCACGGAGGGTGATGGTGCTCAGCCCAGCAGCTCGAGGAGAAACCATCTCCCTGCACCTCCGAGGCTCCCTGGGCGCCCAACTACACAGGTACTCCTGGTAGTTACAGCTGCGTGGCTCACCCCCATTCTCCTGGGTCAAAACGAGATGCTGCAGGGTCAAACAAGGACTCCAAGCTCCTAAAAATCCCTGAGAGCCTTGGATCTGGAATGCTGCAAGTCCGTGTGTTGCTGAAGCCTCTCTTCACGGTGACAGAGCAAACATTCTGCCACTGCTCATCCCTGACAGGCGAAGCAGGGAGGTGACAGTGGCATTGTCACTGTGCTCCAGACACTCCAGAATGGCAAACGGGGAGAGCAGGGGAGGCAGGGCCGGGGCTCAACCACACCCTTAAAGAATTAATCACGAACAGGGCTTCGTGCTTCAGTCACGTTCTGCAGAGTCTTTGTGTGTCAGAGATCAAGGGAGCAGGAAATGAATGTGAGAGTGGCATTGCAGGCAAGGATGTTCCCCAGTGAGAGAATTCTCTTCTGATACTCCACAGAAAACAAACGACTTCTTCATTCCTCTGGGTGAGTGTTGCAATGTGCAGGGGAATCATCAGTAAAGGCATTTCAGAATCCCTGAGAAAACTGGAATGAAGATGGGGTGGGGAATATCCTGGGCTTAGCAATCTTTGCTGCTACAGAACTGAGCGAATCCATTCAATTATTACATGAAACAGTGGGAATTGTTATAGTGCAACAGTGATTTAGGGAGAATTTTGAAGCAGAAAGGAATGTCTGGATGGCACTAAAACACAACAAACCAAACGGAAGCCCCAAATAAACCAACTGGCAAAGCAGGCACTGTATAACAGGAGAGGAGAGAGCACTGAAACGCCAGAAACTGAGGGTTTAGTGATCAGCCCTGAGACACCTCTGCTGCCACAGAAGCTGTGGCTGCCCCTGGATCCCTGGCAGTGCCCAAGGCCAGGCTGGACGGGGCTTGGAGCAGCCTGGGACAGTGGGAGGTGTCCCTGCCACGGCAGGGGTGGCACTGGGTGGGATTCAGGCTCTGTTCCCACCCAAACCTGATTCTATGAAATCTCAGAGAACTGGCACAGAAAATACACGGCCGAGATGGTGAAGATAGAAAGAAAAAGACGCTCCGAGCTGTGTGTTCACAGTGGAGAGGGAAAGCAGAAAACACGAGTTTTGCCCCATTTCCAAGTGCCCCAGAGAGCTGCTCCGGACACTGCTCCAGGACAGAACCTGCCCGGCACTGCGGGAGCCCTCTGGGGCAGCTGGCAGGAGCCGGAGCTGTCCTTACGGCCCCGGGCCGGGCTGTGTGAGCCCGATCGGGAGCCTGGGAGCAGCTGCGGGAGCAGAGCCCGGCGCATCCCGCGGGAAGGCAGCGCGGTCCCCGCAGGGCTGGGCACTCCTGGTGCGGCCAGGAGAGAGAGGGCTGCGGAGGAGAGGGCTGCAG
>VYXC01003819.1:3684-14321 GCA_013397175.1 Platysteira castanea | reverse complement strand
CACTGGAGAAGAAAGATGCTCATCAAAGTTCTCTTATCACAGAAGGAATGAAAAACAGAAAATACCGTTAAGTAAACATTGGCTATTGTTTACATGAAACTGTGAGAAAGAATCTGACTCCAAGGTTAAAACCAGAAGGCTTTAGCAAAAACCAGGGCAACAGCCATGGGCAGCCCCAGCGCCCTTGGAACAGGGAACAAAGCTCCCGGCACTCCCCGACAGCCCCCAGCCACCGTGGGCTCTGCGGGCAGGAACGGGAACAGTTTTGTGGATTTCTAACGGGGGAAAAATGCTCTGCTGGAGACGAGTGCCTCGCAGTCAGTGCTGGGGAGAACAAGCAGCTGCAGAAGGTGAGCTGGAGGAAATGCAGCCTGAATGTGCCTGGAAATCAGGAGAGGGGCAGGCTCCAAGGTGGTTATTGGGCGTGATGGAAACATCCGGCTGTCGAAGGGAATGTTAAAAAAAAAGCTTAGGTAGGACGCATTGTTTAAGCACGTATTTATCTATTGGAAAGCAAACAGCTGCAGGCTGGAGGGGAGGGTGATCAACCATGGCTCCAGTGGAGCCTCCACCAGATGGTTTGGGGCTGACAAATGAGGGCGTGAGCTTTGAGGGATGGTTTTTCCCCTTTTGCCTGGGTATCAATACAAAAGGCAAATAATGAAGTACATGTGTATGTGTGTGTATCCTTCCAGATGTTCTTCCTGAGGGCTCTGCTGCGTCTCCGTGACACAAACAACAGCTGGAATCTGCGTGTGCAGACTTCTTGTGCTGGGAGGCTGACCCTGACAAAATCACAGAACAGCCTGAGCTGGGAGGGAGCCCCTGGGATCACTGATCCAGCCCCTGGCCCTGCACAGACCCCCCAAAATCCCACCCTGGGCACCCCTGGCAGCGCTGTCCCAACGCTCCTGGAGCACCCTCAGGGCCGTGTGTGTCCGAGGAGACACAATAAAGACGCTCTCACACCTGCCAGGTTCAGCAGAAAGGAGGAAATGGAATGGATTTATTTACATTATCTCATNCAGCTCCAGCCCTTCCCTGGGTCCTGTCCCTGTCCCAGAGAGCAGAGATCGGAGCTGCCCCTCCTGGGTTCTCCCCAGTGCCCTCAGCTGCCCCTCCCGGCTCCCCCAGACCCTTCCCACCCCTCGTGTCCCTCCTTGGCTGCTCTCCAACAGCCAGACTCCCTTCGGTCCTTGTTGCCCTGGTTTTTTAAGCCTTCTGTTTTTAACCTTGGAGTCAGATTCTTTCTCACAGTTTCATGTAAATAATGGCCAGTGTTTACTGAACGGTATTTTCTGTTTTTCATTCCTTTTGTGATATGACAACTTTGATGAGCACCTTTCTTCTCCAGTGGGGTGGAGAAGGAAGTAACATGTCCTCCAATCCCTGGTGGAGTTGAGACATGTATAAGAATGAGATAATGTCAATAAATTCATTCCATTTTCCTCCTTTCTGCTGAACCTGGCAGGTGTGAGAGCGTCCTTATTGTGTCTCCCCAGACACAGGTCCTGTCACCCTCCAGTCTCCTCACCCAGGGCGTGTTCCACCCACCCAGCACTGCCAGGGCCACCTCTGGCCATGTCCCCAAGTGCCACAATCCTGCCGGGACCGGGGACTCCAGCACTTCTGTATTTCTTCCCCCTTGACCTCGGGGAATTTATTGATATTCAAATAAGGGATGCAGCCTCACTGAAGGAAACTGAGAATCACTTCTTGAAGCACCCCCACCACTTCCCCAGGTAAATTAGAGGTGTTTGCTAATTTACATAACGAGCCTTGTGGCACTGAGAGCCGGAGCACATCATCCAGCCAGGGAACAGCAGGAATTCCTTGGCTTGGCTTGGGAAGGGCTCTTGCATCCTGAACAGGGAAATCGGGGGATTTTTACAGGGGCTTTTTGCCCTCTCGGTGGCATTAATAGGAATTCTCTTCACTCTTGTCACAAGAAAACTCTGGCTATTGGTAACTCCCCTCTCAGAGCTGTCAGAAGAAGCTGAGAGAATTCCCTATTCCTAAAAAACCATGGTGCCACCTCGTCCCAAGCTGCTCATTGTTTGGTCCCCTTGAGGAAAATCCATTTCCCTAAATTTGTCCCTAAAAGCTTTACTTCCTGTTTTATTTTGGGTAAAGGTGAATTTCTTTTTTTTTCCCCTGTCCCAGTTCCATATTTTCAAATCCTGCAGAAGCCTTGGGAAGCTTAAACCTAATTTTGGAATTATTACCTCTGTTCCTTTAGAAGGCAACTTTTCAGGAAACTTTTAGGCAGCAGTAACATTCAGGAAGTTTTCTTCTTGGTGAGTTATCTGTTGGTTTGTTCATTTTTAAACTTCCTTATCAGTATAAAAACCGAGATTTTTTTATCACAGAACTTTCAAGACATGTTGGTTTCAGGGAAATTTGGCTGCCTTGTATAAAATCCTAAAAGTTCCAGCTTTTTCAAGCTGATTTTTTTGGGATAAAACCCCTGGAAAGTGCTTTTCAGGCCTGCTGCTGATGGATGGCATTGGCCAAAACACTGCCTAGAAACAGCCCTGGGGCTGCCTCTATTTCAGGCTCTTTCCAGAGGTTGGGTGTTTTTCCTCTTTCCTCAACTTTTTAAAAGTCATGAGGGAAACGTGGGGAGCTGGGATATTCAGCTGGCTAAAGATGGAAGCTGAATCATCTGCTGACTTTCAAAGCTGTGAAACAGAGGTGAAAATTGGGGAAAATTAAGGGAGTTGGATCCTAGCCTCCAGGAACACTGTTGTAAATCCCAGAAATTCCTGTTGTAATATATTGAAGCCACCTGAAAGTTTTTGGAAGTCTGTGGTTAAAGGAGGCCCTTCAGATTATTTTTTAAAAACTTATTAAAGTGAAATTCAGCCCTGCTGTTCTCCAGATCTGTGTCCACTGCAGATGGGGCTGGATCCCTCCAGCATTAACATCCTCAGGGATTCCATCCAACCCCTGGAAACAGCTCGGGGGGGACTTGTCACCACAAACTCCTGGCTCAGAGCTCCAGAACAAACTTCTCTGGGTTTTTGAATTCCCACTGAGGTTCTTCTGTATAGCTTGGATCTCATCAGTGCTGAATTGTGTTAGAATCATCAACAACTGCCTTAAATCCTTAACTTTTGCAGAATTGTGAAACTAGAAACACATGACTGGGCCTCTTTCCATGTAAATATGGAAAATAGATGGATATTATTCTCTAAATACACATGTAGAAGGGAAGATTTGGGGATTACACTGCTTTTAATGCTGTTCATTCAGATAGCAGTAGAATTCCTTCTGATTTACACAGGAATTCCTCCCTGTGAGGGTGGGGAGGGGCTGGAATGGAATTCCCAGAGCAGCTGTGGCTGCCCCTGGATCCCTGGCAGTGCCCAAGGCCAGGCTGGAGCACCTGGGGCAGTGGGAGCTGTCCCTGCCCACAGGGATGGAACTGGATGAGCTTTAAGGTCCTTCCATCCTGAACCATTCCATGATTCTCAGATCATGGTGCAGATTTTGATGCATTAAATTTCCATCCTGCAGTTTGGTGCCTCTAAATCCCAGTGCTGGTGACAGGAAATGGTGTGAGCAGCAAAACCAGCCCCAGCACCTTCCCCAGTGCTCTCCAATCCCTTTCTCCCAACTCCAGGCAGCCTCGCTGCATTCCTCTCTTCTTTGCCATGGAAACTGCTCTTGGCTTCCCAGAGCTGGTTTTAAATGTTGTTTATTAAATGCCAGCCCCCCTGGAAAGGTTGTTCATCCCTGCTCCCAGGCCTTTCTGTGGGAACACCATGGACACATCCCTGTGAGCCGTGTGGTGGAGCAGGAGGAGGNCACCATGGACACGTCCCTGTGAGCCGTGTGGTGGAGCAGGAGGAGGGTGAGGAACCAGGGGACTGGTGTGTCCTGGCACCATGGACACGTCCCTGTGAGCCGTGTGGTGGAGCAGGAGGAGGGTGAGGAACCAGGGGATTGGTGTGTCCTGGCACCAGCGGCCCCAAACCCGAGGTGTTGTGAGCAGGATGATGCAATGGAGTGCAGAATTGGTAATTTTGTGCCTAAAACCCTTTTAGCTGCCCAGCCCGGGCTCCAGCAGCAGCAGGAGGGTTTGGGAGGGTTTGGGAGGGTTTGGGAGGGTTTGCAGCACAGCTGCTGTAGCTGAGCTCTTCTCTTCAAAGGCAGATCTGACCCCGCTGAGCTCAGCTCATTCCCACCGACTGTTTGCCTCCTACCAGAAGCTGCTTCCCATTAATTTGTGTTCTTTTGATGTTGTCAGATCCCAGCTGACCCCAAACCTCCCAGCTGTCCCCCAGCTCCTTCAGCTGGGTGTCCCTCTGTCCTTCTCAGATCCCCTTCCCACGTCTGGAGCCCAGATTAACACTCTTCCATCTTTTATCCCAAAACCATCTTTTACAAATGAATCCAAAACTGGGAACGAGGTTTCTATGTTTTTTTCTGAATTCTTCCAGCCAGGGCTTGATCTAAACTCAAGCAGGAAAAAAATGAGCAAAGAAAGTGCAGCCTAAGCCCCAAACAACCCTGGAAAGAGCTTTTAGGGTTGAGACATTAATGGAGATTGGCAGAGTTTAATGCAAGTGGAACAGAATTAATGTGAAGCCTTCCCAAAGACTGAGATCCATGGATGCTTTTCCAGGTGCCACATCCAGCAACAGCCCCAGCAGAGCACAGGGAGCAGCAAATGTGGGTCTGGCAGTGCCTGGGAATGAGAACAACCTTTGTGAGCAACCCTCTTCCTGCTGACACCATGGGGTCCAGGGGTGGATCCATCAATCCTGCTCCCAGGGATGGATCCCAGCTCACTGAAAACAAGATTTCATTGAGGTTTCTGCTGTCCCTTCTATGTGGCAACAGCTTGAACCACTCCAGGGAAAGAACAGTGCTCTATTCCTACCCAGCCACAGGGAGGGGAAGGAATTGCACAGGCTGGACCTTCCTGCAGCCCACCTGGATGGAAATTTAACTTGGAGCCCTGGATTCCTGAGCCAGGCAAGGAAAGCTCCCCGGGGAAAACTCTGGCTGGAAAATACTCTGTGTCAATGAGGCAAAACACGACTAATTTGGTGCTCTTGAAGTTTTATTGTGCAATTCCAAGGAATTTCTCCTCCTCTGTAGCTAAAGCTGGCGAGTAAACAGTTCCTTATAGCTGGCTTTAGTCCATTTATTGTATAGATGGGAAATGTGTTTTTCAGGAAATAAACCCAAACCAGTCACCTATTTCAACCTATGGAAAAGTTACTGCCACCATTAGGAGCTCACAGGCGCTTCCAGGGAAATATGAGCAGGACAGAAAAATGTGCAGTGCATTTTTTGAATATCAGAATTACTCTTTTTTTCAGAACTCCTCTGAAATTAAAACGAGCAGGGTGAAATTTGGGGGGGGGATTGATTGAAAATCCAAAGCCATTTTGAATCTGTATCCAAACCATGAAAGGGTTCAGTAATTCCAGCTTAAATCTGGAGCTGTCTAGGGGCAGCACAAGGAGTGGTTCTGGTATCAGGCACAAGAGAAATGACCAGAACATGTTCCAGATGTCAGGGCCACATCACACAGCCCAAAATCCAAGATAAGAAGCCACAACATTCTTATCAGTGAGAAGTTGTTCCCTAGGGAATATGAACACAGATGGAGCTGCTGTCTCCAGTGGGGGGTGGTCTCATCCAGGGGGTTTCCTACACCTCAAACCCCTCTAAAAGCCTCTTGCTGGGATTTGCTGGTTTGTGATTTTATTCCAAAACCAGAGCCGTGTGAAGCCTTTCCTTTAACCCTTGCCAGGGAGGTTCAGGAGTGGATAAACAATTGGATAAAAATGGAAACTCTCTTCAACTGTTCTGTATCTCTGTTCTTTTCAGGAGTTCTGTATCTTTCTTTGTTTCAGGAGTTACATCAAAGTCCTGCACCCTTCCCATGGAGTCAGCAGATTTTGGGGCCTGTTTAACAACTGTAGGAGCAGGGATGCTCCAAAGGCACAAAACACAAAAACTGCTGCTCCTGCCTGGCCCAGCTCCCGAGGGAAGTGCTTCTCCTTGGATTTAGGAGCCAATAACACACTTAAACTGTCAAGGTTGTTGTTATCCTAGAAATCATTTCCTTTCCTAGAGTACAAAGTCTGGTAAAGAACGATAAGTGTCTTTTGAATCTCTATCTTTGTTTTTCTGAATCTGTATCTTTGGTTTTTTCAGGAGTTCTGTATCTTTGTTTGTTTCAGGAATTACATCAAACATCCCTTCCAGGCAGTCACCAGATTTTGGTGCCTCTTTAACAACTGTAGGAGCAGGGATGCTCCAAAGGCACAAAACACAAAAACTGCTGCTCCTGCCTGGCCCAGCTCCCTAGGAAATCATTTCCCAGCTCGGTTTTAGGAGCCAATAACACAATTCCAGAGGCAGCAAAGGCAGGAAGCAGGAGAACAAAACCCAAGCACAATTAAGGAAAGCAGCGTGAGGACCTCGGTGCTGGGGAGCATCATTGAGTGTCACAGCAGCTGTGGGGACATCACCAAGCTGTCAGCTCATTCCAGCCTGTCCCAGCTCATTCCAGCCTATCCCAGCTCATTCCACGCTATCCCAGCTCATTCCAGCCTGTTCCCAGGCAGGGAAGTGACACTAAGTGCTCCTGGCCCACCAGGCAGGGGTCACCAGGGGGATATAAATCCATTCCTGTGCCCGGCACTGCAGGAGATAAGAGATGCAGAGATAAGGCTTCTCTGCATGCCCGTCTCTGCCATCAGCTCCCTGGCTCCTCCAGGTGATGCCGCAGCCTTGGGAGAACCGGGGCTGTTCCCAGTGGATTCGGCTCCATCCCTGTCACCCCAGCACCTCCAGGCTCTGACCAAAGCACTCTCAAAAGAACGGAGGCACAGCCCTGCTGTTACTGGTGATCCCTCTGACGTTCCTGGTTTTTATCTCTGAGTGCCTTCGCCAACTATGAAAAGATACAAAAAATTAAAGACTGGTAAAGACTGGTCCAGAGAAGGGAACGGAGCTGGGGAAGGATCTGGAGAACTCCTGAGGGAGCTGGGGAAGGGGCTCAGCCTGGAGAAAAGGAGGCTCAGGGGGCCCTTGTGGCTCTGCACAAGTCCCTGGCAGGAGGGGGCAGCCGGGGGGGTCGGGCTCTGCTCCCAGGGAACAGGGACAGGAGGAGAGGGAACGGCCTCAGGCTGGGCCAGGGGAGGGGCAGGGTGGATACTGGGGAAATTTCTTCACGGAAAGGGTCACAAAGCCCTGGAACAGGCCGCCCTTGGCAGTGATGGAGTCCCTGTCCCTGGAAGTGTTCAAAACCACTCACAGTTCCTCACCAGTCTTAGGACTTTGGGAAGGAACATTTCTAGAACAGCCACAACTCAGTTTAAAAAGAAAGTCTGATCTTAAAGATTCTTATTTAAAATTCACCCTTCCAAGTATTTATTCTTCTTACTTCCCTTCCAATCAGCAGGATAGGAGAGAGGGGTGGAGAGGCCACACTGGGGCAGGTTTGGGGTCTCTCCCCACCATCATTTCAGGTTTTTTTCTGCAGCCACTGAAATGAGAAACCTCCCTGAGCTGCAGACTGAGCTGGGCCTCGAGCTCAGGTGCTTCCAGCAGGGAGCGCCTGGCCAGGGATGTTGTGGTCACATCATCAACTGTGACTGCTTGGGATCACAGAATCCTGGAATATTCTGATCCCACAGTGTCCTGGGTTGAAGTGTATTCTGTTCCCATCTCTGTGAGCTGTTGGAACCAGGTGGAGCAGTGTTTTCCCTGCCTTCTCCCTCTGTGCTATCTCCTGTGAATGGGCCATCAGTGCCTCACCCATGACTCAGAGATAACTCCCCCTTGGACTCCCTCCTGTTCACGGCCCAGCAGTGCCTTATCCCATCACTCACCATCCCACTGGGAGATGCTCTGCCCAGAGGGAGGAGCCAACTATTCCATCCTGGATAGAAGCTGAGATTCTGAACACCACACCAGGGCTTGCCTGCTGGACTCCCAGAGGACAAGACCTGCTGCTGGACTTTCAGACCCTTCTTTCTACAGGATCACCGCTCCAACAGAACCGCTTCGCTTGGACTGCCACCACCATAGAGTGTCAGTTTGTATTCTGACTTTTGTCACTATCCTTGTACTACTGCATTTATTTATTTCTTTTAATTTTCTCCTATTAAAATTATAATTCTGACTTGCAATCTCCCACTGGTTTGATTTCAAACTAGTACACACAGGGATCAGAGTCCCACCCCCGGCCCTGCCCAGACACCCCAAAATCCCACCCTGGGCATCCCTGGCAGCGCTGCCCCAACGCCCCTGGAGCTCTGGCACCCTCGGGGCCGTGCCCATTCCCTGGGGAGCCTGGGCAGTGCCCAGCACCCGCTGGGGAAGTTCCTGCTTGTAAACCTCTGGAATTTGTGTAATGGGAGCATGGAACAACTTGTCTGCTCCCCACGAGGCCCTGCCAGCAGCAAAGGCTTCCTGGAGCCTGACATTCATTGCACGGGCACATCCTCCCACCCAACAATGGCTTTTCACTGAACAATCTCCCAACAACAACCACTTTGAGTATAATTAAGTAATTAATTATATTTTCTAATCTATTAAGCCTTGATTGCTTATCAAAGCATTCAGCTGGATCATTTTCCTCTTGTCATTTCCAATTAATTTTGCTTTTTTTTTTTTTTTTTTTTTTTTTTTTTCTGTTAAGCAAAGGAAAAAGTCTCTCAAACTTCCTGGGGAATCAGGAGCTTAACTGAAGCAGAAAGAGGAATTGCTGATTTTTTCCCCACCTTTGGCTTACTGAGGGAGTATGTGCTAACTAATAAAAATAAAAAATACCAAGACTTTCAAATGCCTGAAACTCACACAGCTCTGTCAAAGTCCCTGGAATTGCCCTGCTTTGGGAGAACTGGGAATCCCGTCTGCATTTCAGTCTGGATTGTTAAAAATCACAGAAACCCGGACTGGTTTGGGATGGGAGGGACATTGAAGATCCCATTCCCACCCCTGCCATGGCAGGGACACCTCCCACTGCCCCAGGGTGCTCCAGCCTGGCCTTGGGCACTGCCAGGGATCCAGGGGCAGCCACAGCTGCTCTGGGAATTCCATCCCAGCCCCTCCCCACCCTCACAGCCAGGAATTCCTTCCTAAATGGCAATGAGTATGTACTCCAGAGCTTAATCACAAAATAACCTTTTTTCCCCATTCATTTGTCCTGGGAGTTTAAGCAAGCACAGAGAACAAGTGAATATCCAATAAAAAGGGGAAGAAAAACTCACTGCAGACCTTTATTGCATTTGGGATGGAATTGTTTGGAAGAAACCCCATCCAAACGTGGGAAATCATTGCTCCAACAAACTTTTTTACCCTGTAAGGCATTTAATAAGATGGAATATTTTTGGTCTAACAGTCCAGCCTGCTCTGGTCTCACAGAGAAAAAAGAAAAAAAAAAAATCAATGTATGAAACAAAAATTAGGTAAATGAAGCAGTTTTCCTTCTCCTTTTCCAGCTGGATGAGGAATTTTTTGCACACAGAATCCATGGAAGCAGATGTGTGATTACTGAGTTCCTTGTGGGAATCCAATCCAGCTGTGATGGACAGCATGGCCACAGCTGGAGTTACACACAGGAGGAACCTCAGTGTGCCACACATAAACACAGTTCAGAGTTACAATCTCACCTCGTTCCATGGATAAAGGCAACAGATGAACACAGGTTTGGGATTACAGGACAAGGAAGTGCAAAATACATAAAATAAGATGTAAAACATCGTCGTGAGGGGGGAATTTACACCTGATGGAAGGGAATAATCTCAGTCACATTGGTGTAGAGCCAAAATTTCCATGCTGGCCATGTTAGGAGGGCTCAAGATGTGCATGAGCTGGTTTTTTTCCCAAATAAGTGAGGACAGGAATTCTGGGGAGCACAGGACTGGGGATGGAGCTGTTTCCTTCGAGCCATGGCAGTTCACCTCTCTCTGCCCTGGCAGTGCACTCCTCTCACTCTGTTTTTGGAATTACACTTTCTCATCTCAGCTCTGGGGTATTTTTCCTCAGGACAATGAAGTTTTCCCTCCTTTCTGGCAGGGATAAAAGTCCCTGCAAATCCAGCACGTGGGGTCCGTTCACTGGGCAAGGGGCTAAAGGTGTCCCAAGTTATCTGGGGGAGAAGAGCCCTGGAAAATTCCCCAGCCAGGAGCTGCTCCCTCGCACATAAAGCCCAGCCAGACAGAATAAACCAGGCAAAATTAACTGCAGCCACCTCCGAGGATAACGATTGGGAAAGATGCTTCATAAAATCAAATGGAATGCTAATTATGCTTTTATGGGCCATGGCTGCTGGGTTTTACTGGGCGCAGGGAGTGGACGGGCAGGGCTGGTGTTCACGCCGGGTTGTGCTCACAGCCAGGCGCACTCGGGTTGTGCTCACACACAAAGGGGCTGGTGCTCACCAACACACAGGTTTTGCAGGGTGATGTTCACACCCAGGCTGTGCTCACACCCAGGCTGTGCTCACACCCAGGTTGTGCTCACACCCAGGCTGTGCTCACACCCAGGCTGTGCTTACACACACACACACAGGTTTTGCAGGCTGATGTTCACACCCAGGCTGTGCTCACACAAAGGTCTCTGCAGGCTGATATTCACAGCCAGGCTGTGCTTACACACACAAA
>VYXC01003806.1:193412-203971 GCA_013397175.1 Platysteira castanea | reverse complement strand
CCCCTGAAACCACCGATAAGCTCAAACACTCCAGGCAGGAGTGGGTCTGTACAGACGCATCCTTTTTGGAGGGCTCCACCTGGCCACACACACTTGTAAAAGCCACAGTTTTCGACCGTGTTGAAACCATTACTAACAGAAACCGAAAAACCAGCCAGCCGACGCACACATCTCGAACAGCACGCAGCAACCCTTACTAGCAAGAAGAAAACCTACAGCCCTGCCTGCTTGCCCTATCTGCGCGAACTGCCACACAAACTGTAGTGGCCATGCCCCAGAGATGTGCCACGCCCCTGTTTGCTGCGCTCCCTAGAGGCCTCTTATAATCAGGCACTCAGCAACTAGGGAAGCTCCACCCCTTCCTGCTGACTCTTCATTCCCAATGGAATATTTTTATAGCTTTATGATTTGATGGAAAGTAATTCTTAATGAGAGTAAAACTGAACACTTGTTTAGAATATTGTCCAAGCAATGCTTAGAAGAGCTTTTTTTCATAAATTGAGTTGTAGCTGCTTGAGTTGCAGTGGAAGGCTAAATAGAAACAAGCTGGTATGTACTAGTTTGACGCTGTGCTTTTATAAGAAGCTGAAGTAAACTTGCAGTTGGAACATGTTTCTCCAAACACATACTTGTCCTCTCCACTCCCAACTGAGATATTGGAAGAGGAGCTGTTGTGGGGTTTTTTTCTTAAACCTTGGTGGCAGATATGATGGCACAACAAGTTTTGCTTCCTTTGGACTAATAATTTTGATTTTTTTTTTCTATGACAATTCAAACTCATCAACTCAAAAAGCTTGATAACTACTCAAGGAGCACTCACGCCATTTATAAATTAAAGTTTTGATTCAAAAAGTTATTAAATGGTCCAAGAAATATATTAGGATAAGTACAGTGTTTCTGGAAAATTTCAGCTCTGTGGTTATACCACTTAGAAGATTTGAAGATACCAGTTTCCCCTTTTAAAGGATAATCTGTTGATTTTGAGTTATATGGAAGGGGGCGTTAATGTGACTTCCTGTGAAACAGTACTATACTTGAATTTGGCAGGGAATGCTGTTTTCCCTATTGCCGATGTTCTACCTTATTTTGTGCACCTACTCCCCCCCCACCCTTTTCTTGTGAGGGGATGATTTTTATGGGCACCATACTGTCACATAAGTCTAGTTATAAAGGTTCAGTTGTAGACAGAAATCACTTACTTTTCTTCCCTCCCTCTGGTAGTCATATTTGAAATCTAATTTCAAGTTTTTATAATTTATTCTAATTGCTGTTTTCATGTATTTGATAAAAGAGTTTGGGAGGGAGCTTCGGAGGCCTCTAGTTTAAAATCCCACTAAAAGCAGGAGAACATTGAATTCAGAGTGGGTTCCTTAAGGCTCTGTCCAGCTAGGTCTTGGAAAGGTTAAAGGATGGAGAACCCAAAGACTCTCTGGTCAGTCTGTTCAAGTGCCTGTCTTCATGGTGAAAAAATCTCTTCCTTATGTCAGCTTGGAACCTCCTCGGTTTTGGAATCACAGAAACATTTATGTTGGAAAGGACCTTCACAGTCATTGAGTCCCGCTGTTACCCCAGCACTTCCAAGTCCTCAAAAGGGTTGACCATAGTTTCTTGTGTTCCTGCCATGCACCTCTGTTGCTGCCATCTTCCTGGTAATCTCCTAGATATCAGAGTACTGCTGTTTGGTGGTCCTGAACCCTTCCCTTTTTCAGGCTAAACACGTACAATTCCCACAGCATCTGATTCATTGTAGGGCAAGTACTTCAGTCCCCTGATCCTCTTGGTGCCCCTCCTGTTTACTGGTGTTCTTCTTTGAATGGGTGTCCTAAAACTGGCTGATTAGCAGAGTATAAAGAGTGATAAATAAATAATCAGTTCCCTTAATATGCAGTTTTTTTCTGTTAGTAAAAACAAGGCTGTTGTTAGCCTTTGTTGTTGGCAGGGTGCAGTGTTGATTCATGTTCAGTTGCAAACCCTCTCAGGTGATTGATGGTTGCCTTGAAGCTGAGTTGTCTGGCATGTGTATGTCAGGTACTGCATTTTTTTCACTGTGTGTTCTGATTTTGCCTAATGGTTTTGGTATTTCAGCCCCGCAAAGTTCTCTCTGCCCGCTGGACTGGTTCGCCTGATTAGTAAGCAGATCAACTGGCACCTCGTACTTGCAAGGTAACCAGCTCCCATGCTTTGCCATTTCTGACAGGGGTGGATGTACTAATGCTTCCTCTGCTCCCCCTGCCGTCCCCATTAATAGCTATGCTGAGTTGATATCGTGCTAAAGACATGTTATTCTTTCTGGTCAAAAGAAATACTGGAGGCTCTCACAGGTGGCCTTGTGAAAGAAAGCTCAGTGTGCTACCTAGGGGCTCCTCCCTGCTTGCCTTCAGTTAATGCACTTCTCACTCAGGGCTGAATGTCTAGCTTTTGAGGCAAAGTGGCTTGCAGTGCAGTTATTCTCAAATTCAAGTCCTGAATTTGGTTGATTAAAGATGTACAACTTGGCAGGATATATGATTTTAAAATAAGCTATTTATATTTGTGGGAAGTAAATGCCTCAAGACTTGTCTGCTGTTGCATACACTGAGAAGTGAGTTCCAAGGCTAGAACCAGCTGTTCTGCAGGAATTTTAGGAACATCAGTGAGATCACTGGCTTTTAAAAGTAAGCACAAGTATTTACAGAAAAATGGTTGAGTGACATGATTACATGAAGGTAGTATGGAAGGTTTTAGTTTATGGTGTATGTTAGGTACATAAATGACTGAATTATGATAGTTTATTTCAGATAAAGCAATATATAGTTTTGTACATTGCTGTTGTAAAATTATCTGTAAACAGCATCTGACTCTGACCTCCCATGCAGTGACAGTGAGATTTTAGACGTTGTTCTGTTTTCTTAGTGCTGCTGGAAAAGAGTGGCAGATAGATTTCAGTGAAATGAAAGGAATATCATAGCACGGTTATTTTATTTTTAATAAAAAATTGATATTTCACATTTAATTTTTTTTTTAAATTTATGAAGGAGGCAATATATATCTAACCTTGGAGAAAAGCAGCTAGGACTCTGATGCCCAATCTGTAAGGAATGGACTTTAAATGAACTTTCATATGTGTTTTCTCTTTCAGCAATGGTAAATTGTTGGCAGTTGTTCAAGACCAATGTGTAGAAATCAGGTAACTTAGCATTATCTGCTACTTCAGCTGTGGAGTTGTGAGAAAGTGTTTCTGGTCATTTGCTTAGCAATACTTTTAAAGATTTTTATTTGTTTTGTAGTGTTCTATACTGTGAAATTTATCCATGGAATGATCATAAAAGCAGAAGCCTTCTGTTTCTTTTCAGTTGTCAGCCATCCTCCATTTGAAAAAAAAAACCAAACTCAAGATAAACCCTCCTTGACCCTCCCCAGTTAAAACAGATGTGTTCATATAAGTATCTGTCTGTGTCTCTCTCTCTGTCTTCAAGATGTGAAAGAAAAACAATTAAGATCCTCTAAAATACTCAGCACAAGTCATGGTCTTTCTAACCTTTGCCTTTCTGTCCCGTCTAGAAATTTTCCCCTAATAAATGGGACAAGGAGCTAGTATCTAGTGTTCTTCTCTGCAGAGTAGCTGGCATGTGTAATACTTCACCTTTTTTTACAAGTGGTGTGGATTGCTGTAAAGACTGATGCTTTCCCTTTTCTTGTGCTCTCTTAACAACAAGCTCTCCTTTGCCAGTTCAAGAGCACATTTAGCTGTAGAACAGATCTTGATTGAGTGTGTTTACTTGCTTCACAAAAATCCATTTGCTAGAAGGTCAGACCTTCCATTTATATGTAAAAGAAGCAAGTGTATGAAAATTGTTCAGTCAAAAGTGGTGTGAGCACCATAAACGTCAGCTTAAAGACTATAAAATAAATCTTGTGTTTCAACTGTATTAATGTAACTATATTCTTGCATTGTTTCTAAAATTGTAACCTAGAGAATACTGACTATTTTTTTCTGAAGTTATATGTAGTGCTGAAATGATGCTGTCCTATTTTGTACAGCATTACAAATAAATGAGGGATGTTGGTATTTATGCAGTTCGAGGAGGGTCTCTAAAATACTATTGTTAGTTACTGTTAGTTATTGTTAGCTGCCTAAGAGTGACAGTTACTATCTAATTTTTCAAACAAGTAGTTAGAGGCATGCAGGCCTTTGAATTGTGCACTTGGAATGTTCTACTAGTGTTCTGTTGCAGAAAATTGAATAGTGTTCTTTTTCATATGTCAATTGATATGAGTCTTTTTTCCGCAGGTCTGCAAAAGATGACTTTGTATCCATAGTTGGAAAATGTCAAGGTATGGTAGCCCCTATGTACATCATTACTTAGTGTCATCATTGTTATTCATACATTGCTAAATGGTGGTGTTGTTTTACTTTAATGATAATGATATAACTTCTTAAAATCATTGGAAAGAGTCTCTTAATAACTCTGCTTTGTGACTAGCTCCATTACCTTCCCTCTGTGACCTAGCTCCATTACCTTCCCTGTACTACTTTTTATGATGATTAATATATGAAACCTGAATCTGAAATGAAATGATACCTAGAATTAATGGGTCTGGCAGACATACTTGGTTTTTCTTTTTTACCCTCCTCTGAGATAAGCTTGTAATGCTGGTAGGCCCCCTGCATTTTTTTTGATGCAATTGACTTTTTGTTCTGTTTAAGGGATTATTTTTGTTTTTTGCTTTTATTAATGATTTTATTCCTTTTTCATAGTGCCAAAGGATCCTAACCCTCAATGGAGGAGGATGGCATGGAGTCATGATTGTACATTACTTGCTTATGCTGAAAGCAGTGGAACAGTCAGAGTGTTTGACCTCATGGGTAGTGAGCTTTTGGTCATTTCACCGGTATGTGCTCTTTTGGGTTAAATATGAATATAGTAGAGCTTTTTTAGGGATCATGTATAATTTCCACTCTTTGACCTTCTTCAATCATGGCTTAGTTTGCTATAAATGCTTACACTATGAATACAATGCAGAAATGGACCATAAAAAATTTCACTATAATATATCCATCATATGATCAACAAAAGTAATGTGTAGCCCTTACAACAGCACAAAGGGTATGTTTAATATCTATCTTGGAATTGTGGTAGATCTGTAGGTGTGTCAGACAGTGAAAGTATGGAATCAACACAATTTGTAGTAATAGATTATAAATCTGTGCTTTGTCTGCAGAGTCAATTGTAAATCAAGAAATATTGCTGCCGGAGCACTTTGCTTGGTATGATAATAGATAATTGCTGTTGACAGGCCCCACACAATATATTTTCTATTTTGTATGTTCAAAGGGTGTATTGAACTGATTTGTGAAGGTGGCTCAAGTGTATTTCTTCATTACATTGTCTTTGCAAATTTTATAGTAATAAGATTTTTTTAAAAATCAAGATAAAAGAAAATATATTTTGTTTTAGTACAAACTATGAAACTTTATTTTTTTAAATACAATACAGTAAATTTAACTTTCTAGTTTTTTTTAGTAACAAAACCACTTTTTTAAAATCCCCTTTCTCTCCCAATGTCTGCCTTCATTTTTGGGTAAAGACAGCAAGTTTTCCAGGTGATCTGAGTTACGCTATTGCTGGATTGATCTTTCTGGAATACAAAGCAAGTGCCCAGTGGTCAGCTGAACTCCTTGTTGTTAATTATCGTGGAGAACTGAGAAGTTACCTTGTAAGGTAAGCATAAATTTTGACTTGCTTTGTGAAGGCACAGTGAACTTCAAAGGAATTCTTTCTACTCTTTAAAGAAAGTAAATATGAACTAATGCATGTATTTTTTTTTCCCTGCATACTTAGTGTTGGAACAAATCAAAGCTTTCAAGAAAGTCATAGCTTCAACTTTAGCAGCCATTATGCCCATGGGGTAACAACTGTCATTTATCATCCTGGTCACAGGTAAGTGTTCTGTTTGCTACCTGACAGTGATATGTAAATGATGAACAAAAACTTGCAATCTATTCTAAAATTGCTATTTAGTGCATCAGGAATAACAAGTCATGTCTCTTTCTGCTATGAAGGAACCTTAGTTCATCTCACTTGACTTTCATTATTCCATTAGTAATGTCCTTTTCTGTTTGAGTACCTTGCATAAGCAACATGTATCTTTTAGAATGTCAGGAATAGCTTCAGAAGAGTTTTCTGAATGTTATGGGGGTAAAGGCTGAAGTATAAGTTTAGTTGTTGGTTTGGGTGGTTTTTTTTTGGTTTTTTTTTTTTTTTTTTCTATCTGGAATGGATTGCTAGACTTGTTGTCCAGCCCATTTTCCCTAGTGTTCTGACTGGAACTGCCAGGCTTTGGTGTTTGGAGTTGTCTTGTAATGTGTTTTCTGTCAGTAACCTGTCGGGTACAGAAACTGGACTTGAAATGTGGACTGCCTGCCTGCCTGCTCTTGAACCCAGTGTAGTTGGAATACGTCCTGGTTAGGCTATTACTTAGGCTAAAAATGTGTCCACTTTTTTAACATCAATTTGTTGNTCTTGTAATGTGTTTTCTGTCAGTAACCTGTCGGGTACAGAAACTGGACTTGAAATGTGGACTGCCTGCCTGCCTGCTCTTGAACCCAGTGTAGTTGGAATACGTCCTGGTTAAGCTATTACTTAGGCTGAAAATGTGTCCACTTTTTTAACATCAATTTGTTGTGTAACAAGATAAACTTGGCAACTCTATTTTTATTTCTCTTCAGTTGTAGCAACTAAACTTTGTTCTAGGTATTTTTCTTCCATTAAATCTGTTAGGATTGAATCTGTCAGTGCAGTCTTATATCACTGTATTGTTTTAAATGGAAATTAGGCTTTGCTATAGAATACCAGAAGAAACTTGTTCTCATTCTTCAGTGTTAAGTGAGCTGTCATATCTATCTTAGGAAAAAAAAATTATTATTAATGGGATGTAATGTTCTTCTAGTTTATTATTTTGAGAGATTAATTTTGTGTGCAGATTTTTCTTTCCACCTAATTCTATTTAGTGATTTCACATAATTAATACTCAGTATACTAAATCTACATTTTTGAGGTAATAGGTGTGGGTTATGGAGCTCTGGTAGCACTACATGACCAGACAATAGAACCACCCCATTGTTTCCTTTGATCAGATCAGGGTTAATGGTTGTAGGATTTCCTGCTATATGCAGCCAGTTGAGTGGCTAAGTAAAGTTGAAAAATTGATACTTGAAAGAATGCACAATTGGATGGAGTGGATGGAAAACAAAAGAACCTGTGTTTTGCCCCAGTGGAGGCAAGTCCTTTCCGTTCTGAATTTAATCTGTGGTAGAAAGCTTGTAGGTTTGATATTGGAGAACTCTAAATTCATGAGCAGAGTCTCTTGCTGCAATTTGCTTGCTATTCCAAAAAAACCCTAGATTGGCTTGAAGGCAAGCACTTCAAAATTGTGCATTACAGAAAATTGTTGATTCAGACACCTCAAAATTTTAATTTTCAATAATGTGAACTTTGATCACTTAACACAAGTTCAATTTTGTCATTTTATGCTTTCTAGCATTTCATTTAGTCTCAGATGGTGAAATTATACTGGTCTCTCTTCACTTCTTGTAAGGCTTGACTTACTGTGTTACTGTATTACTGTGTATTTGCTCATTACCCATTACGGTGCAAGAAAATAGCAGTTAAGAACTTAATACACTGAATTTTTTCAACTAGATGTATGATAATTGCAAAGAGAATATGTCAATAGGGAGTGTTTCTCGATCTATAGGAAAACCTGAAGCAATAGCTTTGGGAAAAAATCCAATAATGACTTTTACAGTTGTTGAAAAGTATTATATACCTTAATTTAGATACCTAATGTTGGTGTTTTCATGTGATCCAGCTTTCATCTAGGATGGAATTTATGGTGCATTTTAGTTAACAGAACTTAAATATCTGCTTCATTGTGAGCTCTCTGTAAGCTCAAATGCAAGGTTCAACAGTTGTTTGTTTTGTTATCAATCTGGAGCCGAAAGTCTTACTTCTGGGTTATCTGCAATTGCTACAGAAAATGTTTGATGTTGAAATTTGCAGTGAAAGGCTTGTGATGAAGGAGTTAAAGGATTTCAGATGTAGTTAAAATTTGTTGTACGAAAATTGCTAAGTAAAGAAGGACATATCAAATTTTTCTTGGATGCCTCAACTGAGCTTGTTTTTGAGACCAATGTTACACTGGTTATCTTCAACTCAACTTTGTACAAGTCTGTGGAGTGGAGTACAATTGAGGTACTTCAAGAGCGGCCCATTTTTGAGATTGAAGGAGCCCTTGGAGATCATCCAATCCATTTCCTTCACCTCAGGGTCAGCTAGAGCAGGTTGCTTGGAGCCATGTCACTGCAGCCCAAGACTTACACATCTGTGTTCTCCCTTAGGAGTGTGGTGTAAGACATCTGAGGTGCTGGGGACAGCCTGTCAACACATCAGTGTTCAGACCATAGACAAAGACAGGTTCTGGCCATCATTTTCTGCAAAATGCTGCACTCTAGGCCTGGCACTTACATAGATCTTTTTCTAGGACTTGTTGAAAGGGTTCCTGACCCCTGCTAATCAGGTGTCCATCTGGAACAAAAGCTCAAAGCACCCTTTGATTAGGAACAGCTGACAGACCTTGCTAAAAGCTTCTAAAGCTTGCTAGCCAGCTCTTCCTGGCAGTGACAGGCATCATGAAGTTCCTCAGAGGCTTCCCAGGAGTCCTCAGATGGGCCCAGAAGTATGTAGGTGTTTGATCTAGATCTAGAAATGAAGCCTGCAAACAGCTGCACAAAGTGCTGTATGCTGGCTGTGCTCTGGTAGAACACACGTGCAATAAAAAAAGTAACGCTTCCTCATGTTCGTGTCTGCTATTGCAGTTTTTGGTGAAAGTGACTTCTGTTTTACTGCCTTAAGCAATTCCTTACACCCCAGAATAACTAAAACTCTTAAGAACTTTAAGCATCACTCTCAAGAGAAATCTTACCACTTTCTACAACTACCTGAATGGTGGTTTTAGCCAAGTGAGGGTCAATTTATTCTCCCAAGGAGCCAGGAAGATGTAGAAGAAGATGAGTCCTAAGCCGTGCCAGGGGAGGTTTTGGTTGGACATCAGGAGGAATTTCTTCATGGGAAGGGTGATCAGACATAGGAATGGACTGTCCAGGGAGGTGATGGAGTCACCATTCCTTGAGCTGCTCTAGTTGACATGGTACTTTTTGTCATAGGTTGGACTTGATCTCAGAGGTTCTTTTCCAGCCTAACTGATGATGTGATTCTGTGGTTCATCCATGGTATTAAAACATCCTGCTGTACGTTTGTGAATAGCAGGAGATGTGGGAATACAAAATAAGTTTTACTGACATCTTAAAAAGGGTTAAATGTGGAAGGAATTTTTTTTTTTTCCTTTATTCTTTCATTTGAGTTTCACAGGTGTAGTTTGGGCATCCCTAATGGCCAGAGCTGTGCTGCGTGAGCGGCAGCCGCTACTGGGGACAGAGCGCTTCGGGAATGATGCAGCCTTGGGAGAGGGATAACAGAGTACTCCCAGGGCAGAGCTTCAGGCTCCTACAATTGTGCCTTTTTTTGTAGATACTTTACCTTTTTATGGGTGATTCATTACAATGATGCTTCCAAATAAACTTTTAGACAACTATTCGCAAAGTTTTAATCGAAGTAGTCATCGGTTGAATAGAGAAGCGCTTGTTAATAAGGTGAAATACTTTGATACAGTTTAGTAGTGATCAGCAATAATTACAAGACTTACGACAAAGTTTTTAAAATGCCACCTGTTGTAACAAAATTATTACATGCACATATATAATTGGTACAGTGGCTTTAATTGGCAAAACACTTAATGGGAAATCTTAAAATGGGCAAACTTTAATGTGTTCAGTTCTTCAGTGAAAGAGAAGTGGCTTTTGTACCACATCTGAATAAATGAAAATCTGATGCTTAAACAGAATGATCAGAACCTGTAATATGCTTCAGCTGTTATTTTTTTTTTTCATTTTTGAGGGTAAGGGGGAAACTCAAACTTTTGGCCAGACTTATTTTATTTTGGATGTTGGGAATTATGACTTACCTGGAAAGCTAGAGATGAGAATGGATAGGTGTAAATGCGACAAATAACAAATGTTACTTGAATAATATTTAAGTATTTTTAGATTTCAGGGTATTTATTCACAGGCAAAGCTTTTTGTGGCTGCTTAGTGTCTTGGTATATTTAGTCTTTTTGTTACTGTAAGCAAACTGCTATAGACATAAGAAAATCAAAAAAAGTACATGGCAATATATGAAACCATAATACATCTTTATATATTTTATAGACTTCTCCTTATAGGAGGCTGTGAAACAGATGAAGATGGAGTATCTAAAGCAGCTGGTTGTGGGATATCTGCTTGGAGAATTCTGTCAGGCTCTCCCCATTACAAACAGGTCACTAGTTATGAAGATGATGTTAGAACAGTAAGTATGTGTCCTCGTTTTACTGGATGAATATTGTCACTGGAAGCTCAATATGTATCTGTTTTTGAAAGAAGAATTTAATGCAATGTTTTGCTGTTTTCTAAGCTATGGTGT
>VYXC01003806.1:164839-193378 GCA_013397175.1 Platysteira castanea | reverse complement strand
TTTTTTTTTTTTTTTTGGTAGTATGATTTGAACTTTAAGTTCTTAATTATCACGTCTTTAAAACCAAAAACAACAAGAAAGGAGTTTGTAAATTTCCAAGCTACAATATTTTTTGCTCTTAGTTGTACATTGGGATATGTTACCTGTCTTTGTTGGAAAAATATTCCAGTTTCTTCTTCTCTTACTTCAGAAAAAAAGGCAGCATACCTGAAATAAATTTTTCAGTTTAACTCTGGCCCTTGATTTCTTTTGCTTCTAGTAGAAGTAAATGTTTGATTTGGTAACAACTTGGTTATGCTGAAATCAATTTACAGTACATCAGGATAAATTCCAGTGTTTACTCTTACATAGGTATTGCTTAGTATTATAAGTGAGTTGTTAATTGCAAATGAGTAGTGCTTTTCTGTGACATGTTATATACCTAATGAAGTGGACAAAATTATAGAAACTGGATTTTATTATGCTTGCATAGGCAGTCTTATGGAAGTTTAAAAATAGTAAAATCATATTCTGAGTTGGAAGAGACCCACAAGGATCATCAAGTCCAACTCCCGGCTCTGCACAGGAGTCCAAGAGTCACACCATATGCCTGAGCGTTGTCCAAATGCTTCTTGAGCTCTGTCAGGCTGGTGCTGTGACCACTTCCCTGGGGAGCCCGTTCCAGTGAAGAACCTTTTCCTGATACCCAACCTAAACCTCCCCTGATACAGCTTTAGACCATTCCCTCAGGTCCTGTCACTGGTCACCAGAGAGAAGAGATCAGTGTCTCTCCCTCCTCTTCCCCTCATGAGGAAGTTGTAACGGCAATGAGATCTCCCAGGCTGAACAGACCAAGTGACCTGAATTGCTCCTCATACGGCTTCCCCTCATCATTGTGGCCCTCCTTTGGACACTAATTGTTTAATGTCTTTCATATATTGTAGCATTGCTGGCTCATATTCAGCTCACCGTCAACCAGGACCCCCAGGTCCCTTTCCCCAGTGCTGCCCTCCAGCTGCTCATTCCCAAGTCTGTGCACCCAGCTAGGGTTGCCCCAGATACAGTATCTGGCACTTGGCCTTGTTAAACTTCATATGGTTGGTGATTTCCCATCTCTAATTTGTCAAGGTCTTTATGCAGAGCCTCTAAAGAACCTCGGAGAGTTGTTTTAGTATTTTAAATATGGCTTAATATTTGGTGCATAAAACAATGTATGAGATTGTCTTTCATTGTATGATTTGTTTCTGTTCTTGCAGGCACAGAGAAGAGGATTATTAAGGATTATGAATTTAAGATTTTACAGCAGGCGGGGAACAGAACAGGTATTAAGATCTAGATCTACCTCAGAAATTTATTTTACTAACATAATTGTCCATTAATGACCATCTGAGAGACTGACTGAAAGTAGGTTTTAATTTATGCAACTTAGGAATTAACATTCTATTAAATTAATTAAAAAGCTTTAGCATTAAATAGAGTAGCTTGCCACTTATTTGGCTTTCTTAAAATCCAGTTAGTTCATTTGCTAAAGCTTGAATCACTGGGTTTCAGGAAGAGGTCTAGAGATGTAGAGTTCAATATTAAATGTAAGCCTTTATTAAAAAAAGAAGGTATAAGAAGCCACTTAATTATTTGTTAATGAATGTGATAATCGGACCATGTAAGGTGTGTTATACATTCTACAAAAAGAAAGTAGACTGTGACGATGTTTCTCAAATACATGCCCAAGAGCTAAACAAAACTCAACGTTCTGCACTACATCTATCCCACTAGAAAACAACAAAAAATCCTCAGCCCGCAATTTTCATACTATGTAGGGAAGAAGAAATGGGAGGATTCAAACTAATCATTCATGGCTTGAATAGGGCAGACACAGGGACTTGATTTTTACAGTCTGATATAAAAGGGAAACATTTTGCTAAGTAGCTTCAAAAGTTTATTGTGGGTCAGACTTCTACTCCCAGGATGCATGTGAACCTAATGAAATTGCTGATCAGAATCAATTTACTCTTAACAAACTCTGGGTACGGACCTTGTGTTCCCCTCTACCCTAAATGAGTGTTAAATCTTGCATGTCATGCTGAGGTGTAGGTGTGTGCTTTCTGTATTTCTAAGGTGTTTGTAGACAGTGCTCGTGGCTTTTTTCTCCATGCCTTAGGAGTTGCCCATGCAATACTGCTCTATGTTCTCTTACCTCTTGTCTACTTACTGTGTGTAGCCTTCGTTTGATTCCTTTTTCTATCCCCCTTTCCCTTCTTGTTCAAAAATTTGTTTTCCCTTCTTTTGCTTCACGAGGAAGGAACAGTAAAGAATCTGTCTACCACCTTCACTGTGTGTCCTCCTGAGAAAAAATGGCTGATCTGAGTTGGAAATGACCTTAATAGATTTTTGGAATGTTTTAGGTGACTGGTTAAAAAGAAGAAGTTGCCTGCTTTATTGGAAAGGGGAAAAAAAAATCTTCCTACATCTTTCTCAAGGGTGGAACAGGGAGAGATTTTATTTCCTTCACTGAAAATGCTAAAGATAAAACTGACGTAAGCTTTCTTTTACTGAAAAGCTGTACTGCATGTAGGTGCACTAAACTTCAACTTCATTGCACTTGCCAGTGCTAAATTAATGAAGAAACGTGGAGACTTATTCATCCTTGGATATTTTGATCCAATTTCAGAGATTATGGCTTAAATAAGTGAGGTACAGTTTGTATTCTTAGTGTGAAATTAACACCAGGGTTAAAATAATGACAGCCACAGCAGCTAGAGGACTTGTATATTGGAACTGGCTGTACTGGGATTTGATTCTTAGTGTTAAGTGACACTTAAAAAATGTGAAATGCCAGCCTGCTGAGTTTTTCAACATCTTATTTTGCTGTTCCCTTAAGTCAGCGAGCTGTTTACAGAGGCAGCATTGCCTGCTTTGGCAAAGGACTGATTAATTTTTATAGATAACAGGACTTGGGTGATAAGTTCAAGTGTGTTAATGACCACCCAATATCTAAATCTACCAGCCAGATAGCTATTACTGACTGCTGAATCATCTAATCACTAAACATCTACCTCCTTTTAAGATCTGTGATGTATGTCACTGATCAGTTATCAGAACAGGTTATATATTTTAGTTCTATGTTTCTAGGTCCTTTAACAGTCTTTTGTTATTTGTCCTTTGTGCATGCAAATTGATTTGTTTAGAGAGAATTGCCATTAGAAGGCATGTACAATTCCTGGGCACACTCCAATTGAAAGTGCACTACTCCAGCTGCTTAAGAATATAGTCAGAGAATATGAATATTTTCTAGTATAAATAATTCTTAATAGGTTTCAAAAGAACGCTTAATGCACTCCTTTTCAATTAAAAACACATTTTAGGCATGGATTTAAGGAGTGCTCTTAATAGCTGCAAACCACGGTATGACAGTGAACAGATTTCTTGATTGTCATTGTTTCTGTGGCATACCTAGAACTTTAAAAAGCCTAAGAAATAAAATAAAAATAATAATTAAAAAACCCCCAAGTGTAAACAAACATACTGACTTGAAAAGAATATTTTTATCTTCAGATAATACCTACCACTAACATTCTGTAGAAATGCCATTAAACCTTCCTAATTGATGGATGTCAACTAACCTTTCTGTGCTTCATTTATGTTGGGGTATTTTCTGAAAATTTTTAGAAAATTTTTAGAAGTGAACTAACAAAATGGAATTTTATGAACAGTGTAATTTTTGGGAGTCTGCATCTTGCTGTCTGTCAGGGAAGAGTAGACACTTTAAGAATGGAATGGTCTTTCTGAAAACGTAAAATTTTGTTGGGAGAGGGGTGAATAAATATAAAATGTGTTTTCAGAAATAGTTCATTGCCAGTGGCACTAAATTTGACTTTAAAATTTAAAGGGCATTTAGAGGGTCTTGTGGAAATAATGTACAGATCCAGTTATAAATGTGCAGGATTTTGCGAATCCTTAAGAAAGTATTTTGTTAGAAGTATGTTTTGCCTCTTAAGATATCCAGAGCTTAAGGAAAACTTAACTTAATCCAGGAGAATTTTTGTAGCCTTGATGAAATTAATTTAGAAATCTTGAATTATTTTATCTGTATGGACTAATCTGGTATTTGCTATGTTACTACTTGGTCTGTTGTCACTCAAGAGATTCTTAAATTCTGATTCAGTGTCCTGAAACGAACAGTTTGCTCCTCCAAGATCTCTTAATGTCTGTATTTCCTGTGTCCCTTTTTTTTTCTTTAATTTAAGAATTTGATTTGTAGTAATGCCCATGCAGAAGTTTTCTCCCATGGAGGAGGACCTGCACTAAACTGTGATTTGATAATAATCTTCCTTGGGTGGACCAGAGAGTCAGGATAGTAGAAAACTGAGGCTGCTGAATGTTTTTTCTGTTGAAAGCACAACCCGCAGTTTTCCCTCCCAAGTAGCTCCGCGTTGCTGTCAGGGTGTTCTCCTAGGAATTCTGGACTTCCAGGTTTTATTTGCTGTATAACAACGTGATGCAGAAGTTCACATTCCTAAAGATTTTTTCATGCTAAGATAGTGTTCTTCCTTTATGCAGGTTGTTTTACTCGTCCATGCCACAATTGATCTCTTACCTTTTTTCTTTTAGAATAAGGGTGGTTTTGTTTGTTTTTGTTTTTTTAAGGCATATTAACCTTTCGGAGTGGAAGATTAGGGAAAAAAATTGTACCAAGTAGGAAAAAAAATATATTTGGAGGAATTTTTTTGGGTATTCCTTGGTGTGTATTTTTATTGTGTGTGTTTATTTATTTGCTTGGATATCATGTTTGGCAGGATGGAGTTTTCAAGATGAATCTTTCTCCTGATGGAGCTCTTTTGGCAGCTATTCATTTCTCAGGAAAACTGACGATCTGGTCTATTCCATCTCTCAGACAACAAGGAGAATGGGACCAAACTGCTCAGGTAAGAAGAATGTACGTGTTTAGAAACTTGACTTACATATCTTAGTCCTCTGGAAATGTGTTTTCATAGGAGTTGAGAGGAGTTCAGATAACCGTGCACTAGCTACATACTAACTTCTCAGTCAACTGTTTTTCAAGAGCCCTGTACTTACTTTTATAATAATCTTTTTTACCGATAAACTGTAAACTTGAAAAATTAAGAAAAAGAACCAATTATGTGCAATGAATTTTTCATGAGGCATTTTGGTGCCAAGTAGGTAACACAGTTATAATTAGACTATAGTGCCGTGAGACTGAAATGCTGTTATAGAAGTCAAGTAGAGACTAACACAGTTAAATTTGTTTCAGTGGTTGAACCCAAATTCTGCTGGATGTCTAATGTATTCTTCTATTCCTTTCTCAAACTTTACCTTGTTCCAGATGACACTGTAGAATATTTTGTTAATCAATTTGCTGTTAAGTCCAATGCTTTCTACAGGAATTGTTTACAAAACTAAGTAAGGGAACTTAAGTTAAGAGTTGCTTAGACACTGGCAAACTTTTATTTGACTTGTGTGAATTTAAACACTGGGAATTGAAAGCTAATTAGTTTTCAAAGGAAATTCCATATAACTAATATACTTTCTGGGTAAAGATAAAACTTTATTTTAATGAGGAACTACATTTTGAAAAGTGAAAAATCTGAAATGATACACACTAGTATGTGAAGTATTCTGATTTTCCTCCCATTAATTTCTTGACTAATAGATAAAGAAAGACTTTTCACTTGAAGTACTGTGTGTTATGTTCTAAACCTACAAGAAATGAACCAACATCAGTTCCAAACAGGGTAAACAAATGGGATCGAAATGTAATTTCAAGCTTATTTAGAAAAGCATTTTTAAACAGCAACTAAAAGAAGCAAACAAAGAAACCTCAAAGAAATTCTTCTCTAGTGTTGGGATAAGTGTTGTGTGTATGTATATGCATATCTGTTTATCTCTATTTTTAATATACACTTCAGACAGATTTTGCTCAAGGATACAGTGTGCTGTATTTTTTCTTCCTTTTTAGCAATAATGAATATGTATCCTGAAGGAGCATTTGGGATTTTATAATTCAGTGAGGATGATATAAAGGAGTAGTCAGTACTTGACTGTTCTCAAAATTTTTTTTATAGGCAAAACTGGTGTCCAAGTATAATGTGTATTTTCATAATATGAAAATAATATGTGTGATTCCAATGTAATTATCAACCAAATAATATTTGTTAAATTAACTTAGAGGGGCCTCATGTTTACTTTTAATTGATAGGCTTCTCCTTCTACTGAAAAATCAAATCTGAAAAACACCTTCTGCTTGACGCAAATGTGCTTTGGTTATTTCAGCTACCTGTACTTCCACTGCATTGCACTTGGGGGCAGGATTTCTGTCACTTCTAAATCTTGTTTAAAACAGCACTGCAACATAGTTCTGAACCTTGCAGTGCATCAGTTAATAATGCTGCTTCTTTTCTTGCACTAGTCTTGAACGGGGCTTTATAATTCTGAAAATAGCTGGGGAAAATACTTACAGAACTGCACTAGACTGTCACACAGGACCACTACACAGACTCTTGGAGATTATTTTATGTGCCTGCAGTCCTATGTATAGACGTGAAAAGCAAACACTTGGCTTTTGATTGCTGGAGAACCTTTATTTCAGAAACCTTTAGGGTATGATTACTGTTTTAAGCTGGTCAGGCCGTGTCTTGTGGTTTTTTGTGTTTTTTTTTTTTTTTTAATTGTTTGTAGAAAAGTTCAGTGGCGTTACAGCAGTTGTATGTTTATGCTTGAGAAGAGTTTGAGTTTACAGGGAGCATTTTAATTGAAAAATGAATGGGTCAGCAACAGAGTAAATAAACGGATTCTGTGTTACAAAGATTTACTTGGATTTAATTTCCTTTTTTTTTTTTTTTTTTATTTTAGCCAGGCTATGATGAGGTTAACCCAGACTGGAGACTCTCTAGTGAAAAAAGAAAGAAAATAAAAGGTATGCAGTACAGTTAGATTATTATTTTATATCACTGTGTAGTTAAAAATAGTAATGCAAATATATCAAGACTCAAATGGCTTAATTAAATCTCAATCAGGTTGCCAAAATTGTATGATTTGAATTTGTAGCATGGCAGAGCTAAATGAGTATCACAACAGTTTTTTTTCAGATTCTCTCTTAAGAAGGCTTTTGTAGCCATAAAGAAGTTGATATTTCAGTTAGCACAGGATTTCATTTTTTCTTTCTGTGAATGTCTGATAAATCTCAAAAGCTAAAGTAATTTAAAGACTAAAACCAATTCTAAAACAATTTCCTCTGACTAGATTTGCCTCATCAGTCTGTATTGTTTTCTGAAAAATCAGGCCAATCTGTGCAGCCATTTAGCACCTGGTTATTGCATGGTTGTTCCAAGAGTGCAGATATCAATAGCTATTCCACGATCCATTTGCTGCTGCTTGTATACATCTGCATTATTAAAAGATCCCTGTTTTTTTGTGCTATTTTTCTTGGTGATTCTGTCTTTGGGTTAATTCATCTGACCTTCATAGGTAGGCTGCTGACTAAGCATGAGTAAAAAAGTGATAATTTGACCTGTTTCTTACTGGTCTTTGGGGAAAGATTGTTTTCATCAGAGGAGTGGCATGTGACGTGTAGGGAGCAAAATGAGCCCACTCTGATGAACATTTTATCCCAACACCCAGTTACCGTAATTATGTCAGTCTTGGAAATGCCACAGCTTCCATCGTCAGTCTTAGAGACTTTTGTTTATTTGGTTTTTTAGTTTAATACTCCTAACAACCTCCTATTGAAATATGTTCATATGTTTACTTATTCTCAAAAGCAGTATAGCCTTTTCTGATTTTCATTAGTATTAGATTTGTTGTCATGTTGAAGGTGGCCTAATAGGTAATGGAGGAGATCCTTATCAGAGATCAAAAATCTGTCACTTTTTGTGCAACTAAACTAGTTTCTGTGAGTTTTTTTCCAAATAATTTATATTTATTTGTAATTAAGTGACTTTTCTTTTGTTCTCAACAGCTTTAATACAAAAATGGTTTAGTAAAATATAATTGATAGAAAATACAAACTTAGTGAACCAACATTGCAAATACAACAGTAAATACCTGTTAAATTAGACCATATTTCTTTATAATGGAAGTCTCTTCTGTTCTTCCCTGAGGTTTAACATTATCTTTCTTTACATGGTGCATTCTTATTTTAGATAAAGAATCCTATTACCCATTGATAGATGTAAATTGGTGGGCAGATAATTCTGTTATCCTTGCTCGCTGCTCTGGTGCATTGACTGTGTCATCAGTCAAGACATTAAGAAACTTGCTGGGAAAGGCCTGTGAATGGTTTGAGAGTTCTCCTCAGGTCACTTCGGCTCACGATGGAGGATTTCTAAGTCTGGAGGTAAGGAACGTGCACCAGCACATTATCCTTTTGGAATGTGGTACAATAATTTGCTTTTTTATATGTGATCCTAAGATGGAGTGGGTGTTGAAATAGAAGATGTTATTACTAACAGGAAAAGTGATCCCTATCTGTAGGGATTCCTATCTGTTGCAGGGAAATTGCGAACTTGCTGCAGCTTAGCTGTTCTAGGATAAACTTGATAAAACAATAAATAACTTGTGGAGACTAGAAGCAAAACTCCTGGAAGGTTGAGTCTCAATGAAAGGAGACTTGAAACAAAAAAGAATTTGTGTTGACAGTAGCCTTGCCTTGGATGTTTGTGAAGAACACTGCAACCATCCCTCTTCCACTTTGAAATAAGAGGTTGAACACATTTTGATTAGACATGAGGAACACAATTAAGGGAGAGCCATGTAAGAGATACATTTTTTGTTTATTTTTAGTAGTATTCCAGAAGGTAGTAGAATATAATAAAGTTAATCAGTAATTTTCTCTAAAACTGAGAAAATTACTCTTTTCTAAAGCTTATATTGAAATAGGTCTTAAACATCTTAATCAAAAGTTTAATATTAGAGTCAGAAAATCTCAGTACACACCAAAGCTTGTGTGTGGGTTTTTGGAAAGTTGTATTATTCTGGAAATAATATGTACAGGCTGCGACTGGCATACTACAGTCTAATGATGTAGTCTGAGATTGCATTAAACAGAAAACCTTGCTTTGAATATCTGAGAGTTGAAAACACTCCTGTATGCTGCAGTAAGCTATAGAAAAGTGTGGGAAGATATCTCCACTGTTGTGCCCTCTCTGGGCTGGTGCAGGAGGTTTAGTGTAGTGGCAGGTTACTATGAAGCCTTCACTTCGGTGGGTGAGGGATGGAACCTCAGATCCAGGAGACAGATGCAGTCAAGGTTTGTGGAACAGGTTAAGCAAACTGAGACATAAAGGGTTTAAAGGAGAAGGGGAGGAATGATGTTGATTCTGAAATTTAAAGTACTGGAAATGGAGATGTACTCAGTTCTTACCAGACTAGTTTAGGTGTACTAGGTGGATGTTTCCTGTTCATGTTTTCTGTGCAGTGTGAGATAAAACTTGTTCCAAAAAGACTGCGCTTGGAGAGCAGGCCTGGTGATGAAGATGAGGGAGAAGACGACTCTGACTCAGATGATGAAACTTCTGTTAAGGACAGATACTTCAGCTACCTAAAGCAAGGCCTGTACTTTGTGACAGAAATGGAACGATTTGCTCCTCCACGGAAACGACCACGTACTATTACAAAGAATTTCCGCCTTGTCAGCTTGAGATCCACAACTCCAGAGGAACTGTACCAGAGAAAAGTAAGTCTGGAAGGAAAGGTCACATCTCTCTTAATCAGCTTTATTTAGAAAGAGCTTTTTATTTTTCTTTTAATTCCTGATGTGTTAAAAAAAGGATTTAGGCACATATTTCTGAGAGTCTCTTAAGTGACAGTTTGCTGTGTCACCTAATCAAAGGGATCCTTGTTTAAAGCTAGTGTTATAATAACTGAAATGAGATGATGATTTCAATGGGACTGTGCATCATTGGCTTGGCTACATTTGGACATATACTCATGTGTTTGCATATAGTGAAAGACCTGGCAAATAATATTGAATGAAATCAGTTTAACTTCTTGTTGGCCAAGGAGTGGGTTAACTTACAGTCTCATGTGAATGTTTTGCATGTTTTTTCAGATATATGTACAAATTAGGCCTGTGACTCAATTCTTACCAAACTGATACTGCTTTTTAGGGCTCTTGGATAGACTGTTTTGTCTAGGCCATTCCAGTTGTTCTGATGGTAAACCAGCCCACTCTGTGAGTGTTACAGTTCCCAGGGAATGCTGATGTCAGACTAAATACGACATATAACTAATACGATGTTAGCTAAATAACATCCTCCTTTTATTTGAGGAGAAAATCTCTGATTTTCTAGAGGTGGTCATCAGATGTGAGTCTTACTCATCTGTATCTTGAACCGGTCTCTTTCCTACGTGTTTATGCATCAGTAATTATCCCACTACCTCTTTCAACACACAGAATTAAAAATTGTTTGTTTAATATGGAAATCAGATGACTTTTATTTTCATGTGTTTTCTTTTTAGATTGATAATGAAGAATATGGGGAAGCTTTGACTTTGGCTCAAACATACGGCCTTGATTCTGATCTTGTGTACCAAAGACAGTGGAGGAAGTCGGCTGTTAATGTTGCTTCAATTCAAGACTACTTGGTAGATTTGTGTTTTGTGATTTTTTTGGTTTTTTAGGCTTTCTTATCAGAATGACTGTGTTCTCTTTACAGAAATGGAATTCTCAATTGTGTTCTAATTTATGCAATGTAAATTGGTGACAGTTTGAAGAATTGTCCTGCAGATTCTATATCATATCATGTGTAAGAGAGCAGTTTAGCTGGAGGCCTTAACTAGAAACCTTGGCAGTTAATGAAAGTCTTTGTTTTGGAATATCTTCTAACTTGTGTTAATAACAACACACCTTCTGTGTGTAATCTCTTCCCCCACATGCAGCAATAGATTATTGCCTGGCAAATGAAGAATAATAATTGGAAATATCAAGTGTTTAAACTTCCAATTATTTTAGAAAAAAAATTGGGAATGTGAAGTTGATATCCATAGCTATATAGCAAAGTTTGAATACCAAAATTAACAGTGAACTCTGGTAACTGTAACTGAGCTTTTCAGTAGAATTCAACATGGAGGTTTTTTGGCTTGGAAGAAAGACTTCTAGCTTGTCAGACAAGTGACGTCGAAGTTGTACAACCTCATGGTTGTGCTAAAGTACTAGTACAGGTATAGTATTAGTATAGTAGGTATGGTATAGTATTACTAGTATAGGTATATAGGTATATTAGTGTAAATGTAGTAGTATAAGTATGTTGGTATAGGCTAGAGTATTCCAAGAGATCAAGAGAAATATAATCTGGTTTTTTTTCAAGTCAGATATTGACTGAATGTCAAAATTTAGCCATTCTGTGTGTGATCTGTAATGTCAATCAAAGATCAGCAGAGAAGGCAAATATATTTTGTAGTTCTGGTGCCTTTTCTGTCACAGAATCCTACTGGCATGTGAAGAGGATGGTATTGAAAATGACTCCAGTGCTATTGTGGAATACATATACTTGGTGTATAAAACCTGTATTTTACCCCTAAACCATCACATTTTATTTAGTGTAAAGAGGAGTGATATTAATTAGAAAGTACAAATAATAACTTCTGTTCCAGTTGTGGAAGTTCTGCTAAATCATTTTATATTTCTGTGCCCTTTTCTGCCACATATACTCTGAGGGAATTGTGTTTATTGCATTCTCATCTGTTTTGTTGGTTTGCATTGTCAGTCATCAGAGGAACTCAGTATTTTCTTAAGTAGAAGAAATACATGAGGAGACTTTAACATAATCTCTGGTTCCATTGCTTTGGATTGGACCATGTAACATTGTGTCTGTGCTCTTGTTCCTGGACAGAGCAAAATTAAGAAACGTGCATGGGTTCTTCATGAGTGCTTGGAAAGAGTTCCAGAAAATGCAGATGCTGCTAAGAAGCTGCTTCAGTATGGCTTGAAAGGCACAGACTTGGAGGCTCTTGTGGCCATAGGAAAAGGAGAAGATGGTGGCAGGTTTGGGAAGAGTATTTTTTGTTTTCTTTTTAAAGAATGGTATATAAAGTATTTTCTAGTAATTTGGTAAAATTTTTTCATATCAACCAGTAGGGAAAATCTTAAGAAGCTTTTGCCTTAATAAAGACGTAAAGAAAGGTCATGCTTTGACACAGACTATTCTCTAGATGTCCGCAAAGTACCTATACATTTTACCTCTGTATGTATCTAAAATACAGTGGTTATTGTAAATATATGCCCTGTAATTTCTTCATCAGAGGGAATTTATGATGTCACTATTTTATTATGAGAATCTGTTTTTCTTGCTGCTTTTAGAAGCTGCAACTAAACCAATAAATGTGTTTTGTTATATGTCTTAATTATATGATCAAACAGAAGCAAGACACAGTAGAGACAATTCTCAGTGTTCAGTTCCTGGTAGTAGAAATAGAAAAGAGGCTGTTCTTTCTTTGTGCAGTCACCTATTGCCACTGTGTGCTGTAGAGCTGCTGCCAATCCCACTGCTAGCTGTGGAATTTAGAAACTGTTATCAAGTTTGGTTTTGGTTTATTTTAGGGAGGCAGTTGAAACGAGTTGATGTCTCTTGTTGGCTTGGGATGAGTCCCTGCTTGTTTAAAACGCAAAAACTCAGTATTTTTCTATAAATGTGTAGATTTTTTGTCAAAACATAGATGAAAAGCTGTTTTAAGATGTCTCTTCAAAAATTAGTTCACCTTTTTTTTTTAATCTTCATTGCTGAGATTGTTGGTTTTGTCTTCCAGATTCATCTTACCAGGGGAGGTGGACATCGAAATTCCCTATGAAGACTTTTTGTCACCAGATGAGGAAATGGATACTAGAAAGGAAAAAGAGGCCAAGAAGCATCAAGAACTGCTATTATCAGTAAACTTCTCAAAGTAAATGAAATGTTAGGCCATGTTTTATTCCGAATTATAGATTTATAATTAACTATATAGTTGCAAGAACATAATTACTCTCATATATATTATTCCTAATAGAAAAGTGGTTTAAATTTTAGTTGGCATTATATTGTGTCAAAGTTCTCAGTTTACTTAATTTCTTGATACATCCCAGTGCACAAAGTCATTAAAATGTATAATCTTTGACTTCATATGCATGTGATGTAAAATAATAATGACAAACATGAAAATTCCTGTTCTGAACACAGGCTGACACTGGAACAGAAGGAGCTCTGCCGTAGCAGGCTGAAGCTGTTAACGTACCTTGATCGCCTTGAGACCTATGAGGTGAGTTCTGAGTTCTCACACCGTGGGTATTCCTGCAATTTTTGCATCACATTATCATATATTTTTTTGTTATTTATTGTGATATTCATGTTTATAGCCTTCTTGAAGGGCTACAGTCTGTCACTGGAGAAAAGTAAGATATTTTCTGTTCAAGTGACTGTGTTTCTCCTGCATCATTGTTTCAAAAGACTGGCTTCTAGTGTTGAGAGGAGCAGTTGGGCAAAAGCCTGCTTTGAACATCCTGTGTCTGCGGGAATTGAGTTATGTAATGACATGGGATGTAGAGTTCAGGCAGGATTATTGTGATTTCCCTATCAGTCAAATTGGCAAGTTCTGTGTAGGTTGTCTAACAAATCTTTTTCTTCCATGAGCTTACCAAAGTGAAAGTTTTTGGAATGCCAAACTGAATTTTACTAAATTTTTAAAATTTAAATTTTCAGTTGGCAATGCACACACTGCCATTATGGCTTTTACCAGATCTCTGTAACTAATGATGTCTAAACCTCAACCTAAAATAAGGCAGAAAATTGTCTTAGTTTATCAACCAAAAATGCATCTATTTTTTTCATACTGAAACAAAAAACCTGGCATACTTTTGAGCATATATCTCATACTTACTCATCCTAGGATAAAAAGACTTTTTGATGCTTTTGTAAATCTTGCATAAAAAGCAGTGTCTTTTTTTTTTTTTTTTTAAAAGGAAATCCTTGGAGGGCCTCATGCAGCTGAGCAGCATTATGATGCAGAATTCTTTAAGAAGTTCAGAAATCAGAATATTGTACTTTCAGCAAGAACTTACGCTCGGGTATTAATATTTATGTTGCTAGAATGCAATGTTGTTTTGGTATTGCTGTTTGCACTTGAGTAGTTTTTCCTCCTCTCCTTGAACTTGGTTGAATCTCAATGGAAATTTAAGAGGGGGTGTCTTTGTTTGACTTTAAATAAATAAATGCTGTGACCCTGACCTTATTTTCTTTGTTGCAAAAGAAAATTTAAAAATGAACTGTTTGTTGTATGACTTTTCTTGCTCATTTTTAGTCTAAATCAGTCTTAAGCTCTGCAACTTACTGTTCTGTTCTTTAGGAAAGCAACGTCAGAGCCCTGGAAATTTTGTTCACTTTCCATGGATCAGCTTTACGTCCACACAGACAGGCAATTCTGTCCAATTTTCCAGAGACTACCTCACCACACGAATATGCTTTGCTGTTACCTGAAGCTTGGTAAGGATGCGTCAATAGATACTAACTCAAAGAGAGATGATTTTTAGATTAATGTGTGAATTAGTTTCCACGTATAGCAATCTGATGTTGGTTATTGTCTGGAATCAATTAAGCAGCTTTGTCTGTATGGGACTTGACTTGACCCGTCATCATTTTCTGCTTTATTTTGTACCATTCGTGGAATTTTTTTGGTCATTAACAGGAAAGAGGGATTTTAGAGATTCTTTGCTCCATTACGTATCTAAGAGGGAACATGGACTTTTCTGACCTGAAACTGCCCAGATTTTCACATGTGTAGTAGAGGTCTTTAATTGGTTTGTGGTAACAGCCATAGTTAGGAAATGAATACTACGAGTGTTTAGGTCCCTGGAAGCAAATATATTTTTCTGGATTTGTTTTGTGAAGTAATTTAACACTTAAGCAGTCAGTAACTTCAGAGTCATTAATCTTTTTGAAACTGATTCTTGCTCAACTTGGTAAGCATGGTTTCATAAGAATTATGAAAAGCTTTAAATACAGACGTTCCTACTGTTTCATTTCAGCATAAAAGGTTATTTTGCTGTAAATTTCAACTAAATTTTTCTAAGAGAGTTTTCACTGAACATCATAATTATGTTCTGCATATTAATTAGAAGAATTTTTTGCTTCTAGAGTGTTTTTTAGACACTTCATTTATGAAATTAGTTTTGAAGCATATTGTGCAGTGCTCATAAAGAGATAGACAGATTTCATTATTTAATATTTTACAATAGGACTTTGAAGCCTTACTTCAGAGGGAAAGTTTTTGGAGGAGTTTTTGTAGTCTTCCATCATTATAGTTAAACTTTCCACTTCAAGGTTTTACCAGTCTCATTTGGGCAATTCTCCATGTAGAATAGGGATTTTCAATTAATTAAGTTATTCCTCTGATACTTTTCCTAACTTGTAATACTTACAGTTTTGTCCTCTCTGAAGAGAAAGAACAGTCTTTATTTCATGATGGCTGATACTTCCCTTTTTATTTGTTGGTAGTATTAGGAACACATTTAGTGATTTAGGTAAGGTGTGAAAACACTTGTTTTATCCTTTTCTTTAAGGTAACAGTTAAGACCATGAAGAGAGTTTATTGCAGTGTTTATAAAATTTTACTCTTTTGATAAGATTTATAATGTGAGACATAGGGAAGAATGGTAATTTTAAATGTGGTTATGATCTATTGTTGGTCATAAATAGGCTCCTTGTCTTTCTGAAGGGTTTTTTGGTCTTGGTTTTGGAGTAGTTTTTTTCATTTTTTTATTTTGTTGTTTGGTTTGTTTACAAAACTGACTTATGTGCCAAGAGGCAAAATGACAGCTAAAATAAAACATTGCACTGGTGACCTAGTAGTAAAGATGTGAAGTTATGGGGTAAGAACTTAGTTTTGTCTGCTACTGAAAAATGAGAGTATGTATTTTGAATCTTTATTCTCATAGCAGACAGAACTTTCCAGTGCTAGAATCAGGTATATGCAGGTTCACGCTTTTTTTCCCCCCAGACTGCAGAACAGACAATACTCTGTGTCTTCTGAAGTTTCTGACTTTGCTCAACTACAAAATGAAGATGGGATCAAACCCTATATACAAAAATCCCATATACTTATAAAAACATAAAAATATACTGTGTATTTGATATAACCTTTTTCTGAAACTTTCTCTGTTACAAAACTGATCACTCACATAATATTGCTACATATACTCCCTAAACCAATATTTTATTAATGTCATTAAATTAAATATGTAATGATGACAGTATCTATTAATGAGAATAATATACTAATGAAATAGATTTAAGTTGTACAAAGTAAATTTTTCTTAGTATTTTATGAAGGTTTTTTATGAAATGGGATTGGTCTCCCCTTCTTCCCCCCCTCCCCCGCAGTTCAAATAGCTTCAGCTTCTGGCAATTCTTGTTTCACATGAATCAAAGAGAATTGAAGTTCTTAGTCATTTTTTGTGAGTTTATTGTCCTCTTAGTCCTAGCATTTGTTTTTTAGAGTTTATTAATATGGATAAAATTACTGACTGTGTAGATTGTGTAGATCTGTTGTCATTGTTATGAAATGCAGTTTAAATGAGTGTGCTATCTAGTTTTCTTCTTATTAGAAGACGGTATGTAGACCTAATTTACTGTGAATTAACTGATTGAGCAAGATTATGATAATTTATTCATTCCCACAGAACATTAAAAAGTTGTAAGCACTGACTGTAAGTAATACACTTCTGAACAAAAGAAAAACATTACAAAAATATAAACCCCTGTGTTTTAATTGGTAGAAAAAATGTTGCAGCATTACCACACAGTCCCTTTAGCTTATGTAGCTTGTAATTACAGGGGTCTCAGGACAGGCAGTGAGAGTGAATCAGTTTGTGTTGATGAACTTTGAGTTTAGGCAAATAGATTCTGAATCAGGAAAGGACTTCGTCTGGTTTTCCTTCTGAAATTTCACACTGTTGCAGTTACGAAATAGTGTATCCTGCAGAAGATGGTGGTGGTTTTGTTTTTGTTTTTGTTTTTGTTTTTTTTTTACTTTCAGTTGCAAAAAAGGCTTCTCTCCTGTAATTTGTTTTAGATCCTTGTTTTTTCTGAAAATTCTTAGTCACAATGTCTGTACCAGGAGATATCAATAGGGTATTTGGTTGCTGTGGTGCATGTGATGAGACCACTGACCCATGTCAGCTGATGGCATTGCACATTTAAGAGTGTAGCCTTTTCCAATGGCCTTGCTTAAAGAGCACCTTGTTCATGCCTTGTTGATGCCTTTGTTGCTCAGTCTTCTGCAGCTCACACCCCCTGCTGATCAGCAGTTATTTTGGTGGAGGTGTCTTCTACATCATCATATATGGCTGTGTGTGCCTAGGATGAAGTACTGTTTGAATTTACCATATTGTGACTGGGTACATTGCAGACTTCAAACAATAAGGGGATTGATTCTCAGCTGCAGCTCTGTGAGGTGACACTCATCCCTATGGGAATTCACTACATTGCTCTATGCTCACTTTAATTCTTCTATCTCTGGGGGAATCTGGCAGAGGAAAAACATGAGGTTGTATAGCAGGTGCTGCCTTGTTTGTGCATTGAACAGGTGAGGTGGGTAAATAGGAACCTACCTCTACAGCCAGGGTAGGAGCACTGAAACAGTTGCTTGCTGTGCACCCCCACCAACATGAATGCACCTACAAATGCTATATATGAAGAATTTCCTAACCTATAAGAAATGTTTTTGTAAAGGTTGTATCATAACTGCCATTCTCTTGCATCTGCATCCTCCAGTTCAGCTGCAAATAGTGAATTCTCAGTACCTATTGAAAGAAAGGCTCCTTTGGTTACTGCAGTCTGTAGGCATAAAGCAGGTGTTTTTCTTGTACTCGCACATGTCATTTACATTAGGATGGCATTTAAAGGCCAGTATCACAAAAACTTGAGGTCTTGTCAGTCAAGGGAAGACTGGCATGATTAATGGAGAAAAAAAAGTGCAAGAATTTTTTTCCCTTCTGTGACAGGTTATTAGGAAATACGTATTTTTTTTTTCCCTGTATCTGCTTGTAAAAAATCTCAAATGGTAGATATCCTGTTGTTTCTCATTTGTGGCACGTATTGTATAGCTTAGCATCTTTAGGAGTTACTCAGAACAGTTCGAGTTCTCTGTCTAAGCAGGGAACTTACGTATTCATCAGACTCTTGCAAAAGACTGATTTAAGTGAGCTCAACAGCTCCCTGAGTTGAGAAGGAGTCTGAAATACTAAGACGCATTGGTGGCTGTAAATGCCTGTTGGCTTCAAATTGGTATTGTGATAGATGGACATGACTAAATAATGTGTTTTTGCAGAATTGGGATTGTAATGTTGTCCTACTTCTTTTCATGTTATTTCTCAGCTTCTTTTAAAATGATAGCTCCTATGTCTCTGCTGTCTCTTACTGGGTTCATGCTCCTTCTCAAAGATCCATCAGATGCACAGACTACATCTGTTAGGATAACTAGAATGAAGATGGTAAAAGTTTAGGTATTCAAAGGAGATGAGATGATAGCTCTTTTTAATCTCTGTTTTAATAGCTATAGCTAGTGTTCTTAATCTATATTTAAAACTGTTGCCCTCAGGTTTTTAAATGTGATCTAGGAAAAGGATGTCTTACCACCATTATAAATACATAACCAGAGTATTTTTCCTTTTCTTTTAAGTTTCTTACCCTTTATACTAGGCTTAACTGCTGTATTGTAACATTACTGCTCACATTTTCAACTCACAGGAGTCTGGAACTTCAAATGTATGGTTCCCTCAGCAGCCATAAGTCTGCTATATTGCACATTATACTATAGTAAAAATCTTCCCCCTAAGATAGCAACATTTTATATATTGCTGTGTTTTTGCTTCTTAACTTTCTCAAATACTGGTGTTCAGTTGTGACATAAAGTGAATTTTACTGGAGAGTTGTGGATGAACTCCATTTGCCTGATGAACTAGGATGGGAATGGAAGTATCTCCTAAAAACTTAGTGAAGGTTTTAAAACTTGAAAATTTCCATGTAGTTGACTTTCATCTATGAATGAGTAAGTACTACTAAAAGTTCATAAGCAGTTAACTTTGCCTTTTCATAATGATATCTTCTTCTGAACTAGGTTTTTAGTTATTGCCTCTGGCACTGCAGTTTCAATAAAGCTCTTAGAGCTTCATCTCTTCTCTTCCTCATATGTCCATGTAAATAGGTTTGATGACTGAACGTCTGCAGAACTAATACATAGTCCCCCTTTTCATACTGTTTTTTTTCTTGTGAAGCTGAACTGCTCTTATTGTAGTGTAATTCAGAGGTGTTCATGTTAAAAGAATTAATCACATGATCAGGTTTTTTTTTTAATTTACTTAAATTAATTTGCATAGTGCTACAGTGAAAATAATAAGGGCCTAAATTTTATGTGCATGTCTTTTTTCTTTGCGCTAACAGGAAGAAAAAAAGAGTTCAGAGGTAGAGGGAGCAGTGTAGTTAATATTATTTCAAGGATGTATTTGGAAAAAAAAAAAAGGCAGATCTTACCCTCTACTATGAAGTAGCAAAAATAATTTTTGGCTGAAAGATTAACTTGTCGTGATGCCACTCATGTTCTTGTCTGGATTGACTTCTGGTAAGAGCAGGGAAGGTTCTTGTCCATGTGATAACTAAAGCAGTGGTTTGGAGGAAGAGAGAATCGTCTGCAAAGTGCTTATGTGGGATCTGTGATAACAACAGGAACAGCTCATTATAGCCAGAAGGCTGCTGCAGACAGTGAGCTGGTAAAAGCACCATTGATGTTGGTCGTGAGGAATTTTCGAAGAGGAGAGTGAGAACTTGAAGCCATGAGGGAGCTGTGGAGAACATGAACTGTCAGGGAGGAAGGAGGGAAGTTTAACAGAACCTGCTGTGCTGGAGCTGAGCTGTCATTCAGCTGAGAGAGCTGAGTGTGTTCAGCATGGAGAAGGTTTCAGACAGGCCAGTAGCAGCCTTCACGTAACTTCCTATAGCATGTGAGCTGATCTGTGGCTGTGCTGTTTATCCACAGAACACTGACAGGATTTCCTTTGTATTTCTGCCCTTGTTAGTGCTTGACTTGTCCTGACTTCATCTAGCGTGTGTGTCTTTTGCCTGCATAGTCCTGAACTGAAGTTTGGCTTGCCTAGCCCAATCTTCTAATGAAGTGTACTGCTGCCATTGTCTCATCTGTTTGTTGTTCTTTTACAGGGTTTAGAATAAAATTTCTCCCAGCAACATTAATTACGCTTTATGAATGTACACTTCTGAAGTAGTATTTTCACTATTTGGTGGCAGATGGCTTTGATCTTACTTGGAGTTCAGCTTTGTCTTTAAAATACCTTTCACAAAATCAAAATAGGCTATTGCCTCACAATTTTAATTGTATACATGAAGAAAAAACCCCAGAGTGAGCTTCTGAGCCATGCTTGTGTAATGTTAGCTAACTTTTATGATATTTGGATTATTCATTCTAGGTTGTTTAGGAGGGGAGAAAGTTTCTCACTCCCCAAATTTTATTAGAGGTTAACAACATCATTAAAACATGGCTTGATTTGTTTATATGAAATCAGTTACAACTTTCTCCTCTGGTGGCAGAGCTGCTTCAAAAGACTTGTCATTGCAGTGCGCACGGCAGGGATTCGGAAGGTTAGTTAACTGTGGCAGCCAAAAGCAGTGGGATACCTTTTCCACCTGTTTATGCAGATCAGTTTTCCCGAAATGCATGATGTTTTTGGCACTGTTTTAGGCAGCAGCAGTACTTCAGTCTTGATAAATTTGTCACGTCCTATGGATATTCCTGGAAAATGAAGCACTTCTCTCTCTGCCCACCACTTCTATATCACATAGTATATTGAACAATTGGAAACCTAAAAATACATGTTATAAGTTCTATAGTTGCATTTACTAATTCACTATTCAGATACTATAATGAAAGAAAAGAATGTTTTCATGCAACATGAACAATGCAATACAAATCACAGCTGTTTGAGACTGTATAACTGGGATGCATTTCTTATATTTCATCCTCAGCTATGGATTAATTGTGACATAACAGAACTGTTTCAGAAATGTAAGAATTGCAGAGCAACAGAAAGTGGCATTGATTTCCCCATTGCCATCTGAGAAGATACAGACTTTGGTCAAATGAGTTTTTAAATTAAATTAAAAGGAAATCTTTTAGTTATTTTATTTATGTAACACACAAGCTTTCAAATGAGGAATTAGTGTTTCTAACGTTATTTTTCAGACAATGATACATGATTAAAAAAGAACAAGCAAAGATTAATCTACTTCCAAAATTCCACAAACCTACCTCTAAAAACATCCATGTCTTTCACCAAAAAGATGCTGTTTCATAAATGTGTTGGGGCAAATTGCATTTTGCATTCAATGTGGATGAGTTTACAAGGGTAAAGATTTAAAGAAAAAATACTCTGAAATTTCAACTTGAGGAGTCCTGGAGACAAGCCTGTTGTATGAAATGCTTAAAAGGAAAAAAATCCACAAAGCCACACAGTTGCTATTGGTAATGGAGAGAATTGGAACTTGACCTTAAAACTGAGTTAGACCTTGCTCTTTTGAAAGCCTGTCCTTGGAGAGAAAAATAATCAAAATAATCTGCAGGTTTGAATAAATGCAGTTGGTAGGATACAGAAACTACAATAGCATGGACCTCTTTTATCGAAGAAGAGAATGGGAAGAATTGCCAAGCCAACGTAAACAATAGAGTGAAAAGAGCAATACAGGAAAAGTCAGCTCTTTTTGAAGAAACAGAGTTGAATACCTCCATAATCAGTCAATTTACTGGATTCCAACCATATTTATTCTACTCTTGAAAAGAAAAGAGAGAAGGGTAAAGGGTAGGGGAGAAGCAGCAGCTCTGGAAAAAATAAAAAATACCCCAAAGCCCTGCTAATACTTCCGTACAGTTATAGTATAGCACAGCTGATAGTTTCTTTTAGTTGGGAAAGAAAGGCACCTGCCTTAGTGACTACAGTGATCTCTTGCTGTGTCTGGAATTCTGAGTGCATAGGAATGCAAACTTAACCTGCACGTGTCTCTGGCCTGTGGGATTTCAGTTACAAGAACAAACCTGCAAAGTTGTGTAGCACAAGGAGAGTGAGCTCTGGATGCAGTAGCACAGTGTATACTGCATAAACAACAGGCTGCCTGTGCATGTTGAATTCACCCCTTCAGCCCTGCTAGATCTCTCTCTTGTGTGCAGGGCACGTGCGGAGGTTCCGATGTGCCCTCATTCAGCTTGATTTGCTGTACAGGTGTTGTAAACAAAAGCATGGTAGAGAAATGGGAGCTCTGCCTCTTTTCAGGTATGTCTTCATGTCTGTATCTCTTTTCTCATCTGTATGCATGTTTTTGAATTTTCAAACTGCAATAGTATTTTGACACCTGAAATCTTTCTCAAATGACTTGCTTCCATTTGAACAACTACTTTTCCAGAGTTTTGTTGCTCTCTGTTTCTGCATGACTCACTGAAATTACTGACATTAGAAATCTGAGTGAAAAATAATAATCTGTGCTACACCATAAGTATCAGTTAAGAACAAACTTTATGGTATATGTTGGGATACATACAGCGTTCTAATCTTTGCCTTTATAAAGGACTTAGGTACAGAGATGTCTCATCCTTTGCTTCTATCAAGACTGATTTATTCCAGTCCTTGTATTTAATTTCAAATACAGAGTTTTTATTAACTCTTCAGAATGAGGAGAGATAGTAAGGACAGTTGGATACAGTCATGTAGGGGGCAAGAGGGAATTGCATATTTTATTAGTGTTGTTGAGAAGGTGAATGGAGTTAGGAGTCAGCTCTGAGTGCTGTGGGCTCTGCTAGGGGTTTTTTTGTGTATGTGTTATGAGCTCACCAAGAAACTTACCTGTTAAGATTGATTTTACATAAATGGTGATTTCTACTAGGATGAAAAATCTTGCAGCTGAATCTTTTTTGGTGGTGTTTTCTTTAAGCATTTAGAGGAGATGGTTTCTGAGTGCTGCTTGACTCTTGGTGAGAATTAAAAAATCTAAAATTCCTCTCTCAACTTATTCCAGTGGTGAGCCTGAATACTTTTAAAATGGCAAATGGATCCAGAGCAGAAAATGCTTTTTAAAGTATTTTCCATGGCTTATCCATACATCTGACTTAAAATATTTTAACTGTAAGTTTTTCTGCTGTGAGAAGGGAAAAAAGATAGAGTAGATATTTTGCAGTCAAGATAGCACTGCATGATGATTCTTTCCCATGAAATGTAGTTTTTTTCTTTAGTGTTTCACAGTAAGGTCTGTTAATAAGCTTTTATGAAAAACTTTTGAAGTATCCTTTTAGCACTTCAGGAATTGAGGTGTCTGGACAACTATAGGTTTCACTTCTGCAAAACCTTGTGCTGAAACATGAGATTGGTCTTGGTAGATTTGGCCAGAAGGCAAATGGCCAACAATAGTTTTCAGGAGAGGAAAATAGGTACAGGCAAGCACACTGCAACATTTACTTGAAGTTTCTCAAGTGAGAAATAACATACACCTATAATATATGGCTCAAATATCCTCAACTAGATATTTTCTAGATGTAGTAAACTTTCACAAGACTTTATTACAGGAATTCATTCTGTTTTTGAATCCAGGTACGTGGTGGCTTATCTTCTATGCCATGCTTAGCTATGAATTGTGTAAAACAGTATCTGCTGTTTATTGTAAATAAGGACCAGTCTCATTAGTATTTACACGGTTGTAGGAAGTAAAACCAGTGAAATATCATTTCCTATTTAAGTGACATGGTAACATGAACAACTTGGTACCAGTCTTGGCGTATTGGTTCTTTCTTCTAGGATTCTTCAATCTGCTCCAGCGTTTGGAAAATGGATGTCATGCACTCCTTGCCTCTGGTCATTCATATTGCTTGTCTCTATACTTTTTACATTTTTTTTTTATTGTACCCTGTTGAGAAAACAGGCAGAGAGAGGCAGAGTTTGCACGTTGCTTCATCACTTGATGGATTTTGGAGTTGCAGGGAACGGGAGAAGGAAAGCAACTTTCACAGAGAGCAAAACCTGGAAACTTGAATTGAGTGAGATCTTTCTTAAACATTACTTTTTTAAGCAGTAAACTTTCAGCTTCATTTGACACTATAAACCTGGGATGTTAGAGAAATTATTTTTAGTGCAGTCTGTACGTAATTCATGACTTCTGCTATTAGGAAAGGATTCTATTTTAAAGTGTATATTTAAAAAAAAATATTTGAAGCAGTTGGAATTTAAGGGCAAACCCAAGTGGCTTTTGTGTTATAGGGATGGGAAAAAAAGTATCAACTTTTAGACAGAATGAAGGAAATGCAGATTATTTTCTGAAAAGTTAGGGATATGGGCTGGATAGGTGATTGCATGTCTGCAGAAAAACATTTGCTAATACCTGTTGACTTAAGGCTGGGGTGGGTTATGCTTGCTTGCATAAAAATTAAGCTTTTTATTCTCTAATAATTGTTTATCAGAGTCAGTAAAGTAACTCAACTATGTTAAGATTAATTGGAGGTTAGAAACATGTAATTTGTACTGACACATAGGTCAGTTAAAAATAGCAAGTTTTGCCAACTTTAATTGTAAACCTTTTGTGCTACTGAATCTGTAAAGAAATGACATCTTAGTTGGAGCTGCATGTCCCGGATGTAACTTCACCACATCTGTGGCAAAGTATGCTGGATGTGGCAGCAAAATTATGAAGAATATGTTCAATGTGGTATTTGGCAGTACAGGTTTGAGCCAATAGATTGTTCTTTACTTCTTATTTTTTCTTTTTTTTGTTTCTCTTCCAGTCTCCTGTTGAGAGACATCAGCATTAGGATTCCGTGTGTGTCTCTTTTGAAGTGTCTTGATTCCTTGTTATTCAGATCTCATTGCTGCAAGGGTGGTTTTAAATTTGCATTCTAAATGTCTCTATTTGTTTATTTGTAGTAATTTTCTCATCTAATAATTTGTTAGTCTAAAGAGGAGAATGTTGAAGTTTAAACACCCATTAAATGTATGCACTTTTTTCCTTACTGTTTTCCTTACTGCAAGTATTGACTTCTTTCTCTCAATAACAACCAAAGCAACCACTGGAAAAACAGCTAAACCAAAGAAAATGTCCCCAAAGTTTCTTCTGGGCTTCTGAGATTATATAGGAAGATTTATTTGGGTGGGAAGCTCTTACTTGAGAGAGTCATGAAAAGTCCAGGTGACTACTGGGAACAAGAATTTGTATTCAGAGTAAATACAATAAGTGACATGTGCTGCAATTTTCTTAATGGGTCTTGCTGTAATTATTTACTTATCGTGTGTCTCCCCTATTGCTCCACTGTCAGGTAAATGCATCAGAGACTCTTGCAAAAGCCAGATTTTGAAAGANCAAGACATCTTCCTTTATCTCCTTTGGGTTTTAGCTGCTCTGTGTGACTTACCAGCTAAAAAGTGCTGTTGAGTTCCCTCCTCTGCAAGGATTTCAGCAGAGCCTGGCCATGGTGTCTCAACTCTGCTCCACCCTTCATTTAGTCCCGCTTAGCATGTATTATGTGGGGGAAATCAGGCACACTGACTTCATTCCATGCAGGGAGGAGCAACTGNCAAAGCAACCACTGGAAAAACAGCTAAACCAAAGAAAATGTCCCCAAAGTTTCTTCTGGGCTTCTGAGATTATATAGGAAGATATATTTGGGTGGGAAGCTCTTACTTGAGAGAGTCATGAAAAGTCCAGGTGACTACTGGGAACAAGAATTCAGAGTAAATACAATAAGTGACATGTGCTGCAATTTTCTTAATGGGTCTTGCTGTAATTATTTACTTATCGTGTGTCTCCCCTTTTGCTCCACTGTCACTGGGAAATAAATGGGAAAAATTTGCTAAGAGATGCAATTGTCTTAGACAAAGTTTGTTCTGCTTTCTTTTCTGTTAAATAGAACACAGGAAAGGAGAGCATTATGAATTGAAATATAAAGTCCTATTTGTATTGTCTTGATTTTATAATTTGGAAGGCAGCGTTAATCACGCTTTGGTATTTGACATTTCAGCTGCTGAAGAGATCTTCTTCAATACAAACTGGGCCTTCCATAATAACGTTTTCATGTATGACATTTGAAATATGACTATATTAATTTAGTTCATGAAGTCAGTTTTAAACATTAAATTATTGGTAAATTATGTTATTTAAGATTTAAATAACTACAGCACCTCTAATCCCCAAAATGTATGGGCTGATGATGAATCTTTCAAAAAAAAGAAAGTGGCTTTATTCCTGGTGTTTATATACCAAATGTTAGTTTGGAGTTTTCTTTATGAATTATTTTTTAATGGTGTTGCTACATGGTGTGTAAGTATTAGGACAGCCATAGTGTTTTGTTCAGGTGAACTGAAATTGAAAGCAGGTGTTGCTATAGCTCTGACACAGGAATTAACAGTTTTCCATCCTCACCCCTCCATTTGTTTGACTTCTATAACCTGCAAATCTTCCTCTACCTTTTTATTGTTGGATTACTACAGCAGGTATAATTTGTAGGGTTGGAATTACAGTGATAAAGCATGAAATGTTATTTGCTAATGCACAGAGAAAGGAAAAAAGAGTGACCAGTCCTCTGGGTGAGNCAGTTCTGCGCCAAACAGAATCCTTCCTGCATCTCCACACCTTTATTCAAGTGTGTTGCCTGCTGCCAGTGACTGCCAGCCCCCTTGAAGGACTCACACTAACAGTTTATGGTATAACACTCTTTATTAATAAAATTGTGACAGGTTAAGGTTCAAGGATTGTTGGTGATAGTATTTGACTGAAAAAACGTATTCAAAGCAATATATACTGTATATAATGTAACAAGCTCTACTCCCTAACCAAAGTTAGCTGGAGATGCTCATTCAGGGTGCATGGAACATGGTTCTTACCCAATGGACATCCCTATGAGGGAGAGGAGAGGTTCAGCCTGTCAGCTGATCCTGGAAGTTACCATGGAGTCTTCCCTGACTTTTCCCCATTCTTAACTTTTATACTATTTCCTTACATTTAAGTGAAGAAATAGTATAAAAAGATATACTTTTATACCTATTCAGTGAGGGTTGGCGGTACCTTGGAGGCACGGAGCACTGGTATAGTATCCGATGTAATCCTGGGATGGGAATATGTGCCAGTCCAAGGAGGGTGTTTTTGCCACAGTTGATGATTCAATGGCAAGACATCTTCCTTTATCTCCTTTGGGTTTTAGCTGCTCTGTGTGACTTACCAGCTAAAAAGTGCTGTTGAGTTCCCTCCTCTGCAAGGATTTCAGCAGAGCCTGGCCATGGTGTCTCAACTCTGCTCCACCCTTCATTTAGTCCCGCTTAGCATGTATTATGTGGGGGAAATCAGGCACACTGACTTCATTCCATGCAGGGAGGAGCAACTGCATTTTCCCCTATAATTTCCATGCTGTTACAGCTGTAAGTTCCTTATGTAGTAAGGAATATACTATAGTAAGTATAGCTTAAGCTATAAGTTTCCACTTTTCTTTAATTTTACCCCCAATCTTTTCCCTGCCTTCACACTCCCCTGCTCCCCCAATCAATCAATCCCACCTTGAAATGTCTTCTTAAGCCTACTACTTAAGCCTACTGGGAAATAAATGGGAAAAACTTGCTAAGAGATGCAATTGTCTTAGACAAAGTTTGTTCTGCTTTCTTTTCTGTTAAATAGAACACAGGAAAGGAGAGCATTGTGAATTGAAATATGAAGTCCTATTTGTACTGTCTTGATTTTATAATTTGGAAGGCAGCGTTAATCACGCTTTGGCTTTTCTGGTATTTGACATTTCAGCTGCTGAAGAGATCTTTTTCAATACAAACTGGGCCTTCCATAATAACGTTTTCATGTATGACATTTGAAATATGACTATATTAATTTAGTTCATGAAGTCAGTTTTAAACATTAAATTATTGGTAAATTATGTTATTTAAGATTTAAATAACTACAGCACCTCTAATCCCCAAAATGTATGGGCTGATGATGAATCTTTCAAAAAAAAGAAAGTGGCTTTATTCCTGGTGTTTATATACCAAATGTTAGTTTGGAGTTTTCTTTATGAATTATTTTTTAATGGTGTTGCTACATGGTGTGTAAGTATAAGGACAGCCATAGTGTTTTGTTCAGGTGAACTGAAATTGAAAGCAGGTGTTGCTATAGCTCTGACACAGGAATTAGCAGTTTTCCATCCTCACCCCTCCATTTGTTTGACTTCTATAACCTGCAAATCTTCCTCTACCTTTTTATTGTTGGATTACTACAGCAGGTATAATTTGTAGGGTTGGAATTACAGTGATAAAGCATGAAATGTTATTTGCTAATGCACAGAGAAAGGAAAAAAGAGTGACCAGTCCTCTGGGTGAGAGGTGTATGTGTGTGAGGCAGGGCAGTTTATGAGCATGCCTTGCTTTTTTCAGTGAGTTTAATGGCTATTGCTAAATGAGATGGAGTTACTGATTTTTAGCGTACTGTTTTGACTCTTACAATACTGTGAAATTGATTTATTGGTTGGAGTCGTGTTTACTTTTAAGCTACTGAGTTACAGTGCTGCACT
>VYXC01003806.1:47063-159310 GCA_013397175.1 Platysteira castanea | reverse complement strand
TTCAATACAAACTGGGCCTTCCATAATAACGTTTTCATGTATGACATTTGAAATATGACTATATTAATTTAGTTCATGAAGTCAGTTTTAAACATTAAATTATTGGTAAATTATGTTATTTAAGATTTAAATAACTACAGCACCTCTAATCCCCAAAATGTATGGGCTGATGGTGAATCTTTCAAAAAAAAGAAAGTGGCTTTATTCCTGGTGTTTATATACCAAATGTTAGTTTGGAGTTTTCTTTATGAATTATTTTTTAATGGTGTTGCTACATGGTGTGTAAGTATAAGGACAGCCATAGTGTTTTGTTCAGGTGAACTGAAATTGAAAGCAGGTGTTGCTATAGCTCTGACACAGGAATTAGCAGTTTTCCATCCTCACCCCTCCATTTGTTTGACTTCTATAACCTGCAAATCTTCCTCTACCTTTTTATTGTTGGATTACTACAGCATGTATAATTTGTAGGGTTGGAATTACAGTGATAAAACATGAAGTGTTATTTGCTAATGCACAGAGAAAAGAAAAAAGAGTGAGCAGTCCTCTGGGTGAGAGGTGTATGTGCGTGAGGCAGGGCAGTTTATGAGCATGCCTTGCTTTTTTCAGTGAGTTTAATGGCTATTGCTAAATGAGATGGAGTTACTGATGTTTAGCTTACTGTTTTGACTCTTACAATACTGTGAAATTGATTTATTGGTTGGAGTCGTGTTTACTTTTAAGCTACTGAGTTACAGTGCTGCACTTCAAGGGGAAGATTGCGTCAGCTGTTAGTTTATAAATAGGGATTGTCTATGTAGTATTGCCATTGCTGTTTATTTTCAGGGTCAGAAGAAAATGAATTAAATTTAAAATAGCTTACTGTTCTGGTATGCTGCAACTCTAATGTCTCTCCTTTGTACATGGTTTGATTCTTATTTCTACAAGTGTNGGGGAAGATTGCGTCAGCTGTTAGTTTATAAATAGGGATTGTCTATGTAGTATTGCCATTGCTGTTTATTTTCAGGGTCAGAAGAAAATGAATTAAATTTAAAATAGCTTACTGTTCTGGTATGCTGCAACTCTAATGTCTCTACTTTGTACATGGTTTGATTCTTATTTCTACAAGTGTCAGAACCTGTAAAGTTCTTCTCTTCCCCATTAGTTTATGTTCTGCATAGCTTGACGTAGTTTTCTAGTGTTTTATGCTGCCTAAACAGTTAGCCTTCTACACCAAGCCATAACTAATCATTCTTGTAATAATCCATTACATTCTTAATCTGCATCTTAAATTTAAGGGTTTTTTTCTTCAACCTCAGTATTAAGAGGATGTTTCACTGTAGAAGTTTGTAGTCAGAAACCCACATTAAATTTAATTGAGAAGATCAGCACAGCAGGGCATGTCCTTTCAGTATGAGGANAACCAACCAAAAAACCAAACAAGCCCCCTGTCACATGAAAACAGGTTTCCTCAAACCTTTTGTGTTTGATTAGTCTGAGACCCTTGTGCCAGAGGAGTCTGTCATTATGGGGACTCTTCACAGAGTGGTGCTAGGTTGGAGGGCAGTTCTGCGCCAAACAGAATCCTTCCTGCATCTCCACACCTTTATTCAAGTGTGTTGCCTGCTGCCAGTGACTGCCNTTTTTTTTTTCAAGCTTTGAAGATCATAGGTTTTTACTCATTTCAGTCTTTTGTGACAGCATATAATGGGTAAAAGTTCTGAAAGCACGTAGTGGGTTTTTTCCTTTTTAAAAAGCATGGTCAGTAANAGTGACTGCCAGCCCCCTTGAAGGACTCACACTAACAGTTTATGGTATAACACTCTTTATTAATAAAATTGTGACAGGTTAAGGTTCAAGGATTGTTGGTGATAGTATTTGACTGAAAAAACGTATTCAAAGCAATATATACTGTATATAATGTAACAAGCTCTACTCCCTAACCAAAGTTAGCTGGAGATGCTCATTCAGGGTGCATGGAACATGGTTCTTACCCAATGGACATCCCTATGAGGGAGAGGAGAGGTTCAGCCTGTCAGCTGATCCTGGAAGTTACCATGGAGTCTTCCCTGACTTTTCCCCATTCTTAACTTTTATACTATTTCCTTACATTTAAGTGAAGAAATAGTATAAAAAGATATACTTTTATACCTATTCAGTGAGGGTTGGCGGTACCTTGGAGGCACGGAGCACTGGTATAGTATCCGATGTAATCCTGGGATGGGAATATGTGCCAGTCCAAGGAGGGTGTTTTTGCCACAGTTGATGATTCAATGGCAAGACATCTTCCTTTATCTCCTTTGGGTTTTAGCTGCTCTGTGTGACTTACCAGCTAAAAAGTGCTGTTGAGTTCCCTCCTCTGCAAGGATTTCAGCAGAGCCTGGCCATGGTGTCTCAACTCTGCTCCACCCTTCATTTAGTCCCGCTTAGCATGTATTATGTGGGGGAAATCAGGCACACTGACTTCATTCCATGCAGGGAGGAGCAACTGCATTTTCCCCTATAATTTCCATGCTGTTACAGCTGTAAGTTCCTTATGTAGTAAGGAATATACTATAGTAAGTATAGCTTAAGCTATAAGTTTCCACTTTTCTTTAATTTTACCCCCAATCTTTTCCCTGCCTTCACACTCCCCTGCTCCCCCAATCAATCAATCCCACCTTGAAATGTCTTCTTAAGCCTACTACTTAAGCCTACTGGGAAATAAATGGGAAAAACTTGCTAAGAGATGCAATTGTCTTAGACAAAGTTTGTTCTGCTTTCTTTTCTGTTAAATAGAACACAGGAAAGGAGAGCATTATGAATTGAAATATAAAGTCCTATTTGTATTGTCTTGATTTTATAATTTGGAAGGCAGCGTTAATCACGCTTTGGTATTTGACATTTCAGCTGCTGAAGAGATCTTCTTCAATACAAACTGGGCCTTCCATAATAACGTTTTCATGTATGACATTTGAAATATGACTATATTAATTTAGTTCATGAAGTCAGTTTTAAACATTAAATTATTGGTAAATTATGTTATTTAAGATTTAAATAACTACAGCACCTCTAATCCCCAAAATGTATGGGCTGATGATGAATCTTTCAAAAAAAAGAAAGTGGCTTTATTCCTGGTGTTTATATACCAAATGTTAGTTTGGAGTTTTCTTTATGAATTATTTTTTAATGGTGTTGCTACATGGTGTGTAAGTATAAGGACAGCCATAGTGTTTTGTTCAGGTGAACTGAAATTGAAAGCAGGTGTTGCTATAGCTCTGACACAGGAATTAGCAGTTTTCCATCCTCACCCCTCCATTTGTTTGACTTCTATAACCTGCAAATCTTCCTCTACCTTTTTATTGTTGGATTACTACAGCATGTATAATTTGTAGGGTTGGAATTACAGTGATAAAACATGAAGTGTTATTTGCTAATGCACAGAGAAAAGAAAAAAGAGTGAGCAGTCCTCTGGGTGAGAGGTGTATGTGCGTGAGGCAGGGCAGTTTATGAGCATGCCTTGCTTTTTTCAGTGAGTTTAATGGCTATTGCTAAATGAGATGGAGTTACTGATGTTTAGCTTACTGTTTTGACTCTTACAATACTGTGAAATTGATTTATTGGTTGGAGTCGTGTTTACTTTTAAGCTACTGAGTTACAGTGCTGCACTTCAAGGGGAAGATTGCGTCAGCTGTTAGTTTATAAATAGGGATTGTCTATGTAGTATTGCCATTGCTGTTTATTTTCAGGGTCAGAAGAAAATGAATTAAATTTAAAATAGCTTACTGTTCTGGTATGCTGCAACTCTAATGTCTCTCCTTTGTACATGGTTTGATTCTTATTTCTACAAGTGTCAGAACCTGTAAAGTTCTTCTCTTCCCCATTAGTTTATGTTCTGCATAGCTTGACGTAGTTTTCTAGTGTTTTATGCTGCCTAAACAGTTAGCCTTCTACACCAAGCCATAACTAATCATTCTTGTAATAATCCATTACATTCTTAATCTGCATCTTAAATTTAAGGGTTTTTTTCTTCAACCTCAGTATTAAGAGGATGTTTCACTGTAGAAGTTTGTAGTCAGAAACCCACATTAAATTTAATTGAGAAGATCAGCACAGCAGGGCATGTCCTTTCAGTATGAGGATTTGTGCTAAAATATGAACAATTTTTTTTTTTTCAAGCTTTGAAGATCATAGGTTTTTACTCATTTCAGTCTTTTGTGACAGCATATAATGGGTAAAAGTTCTGAAAGCACGTAGTGGGTTTTTTCCTTTTTAAAAAGCATGGTCAGTAAGAAAATAAATTTATTAATCTTTTTTATTGAATCTTTAATGGTATAGGTAGAATATGTATTGTGTTTGTATGGATAACATACAGGCAAAACCACACTTGTAAAGCTGCACTAAGAAGTAATCTTAAATAATTGATACTGTAATTGACCGACATGCTTATTATGAATTCACTGAATTATTTTTGTATGCTTTGTATTCCATTAATTGAATGCTATAACAAATTAAAAAGACATGAAATTACATGAAGCTTCTTTTTTCTGTCATACTAGCTACAAGAAGGGGACACTGAAAATTCTTCCTTGGAATGAGCAGAAACATCGTGAAGAAGACTGGTGTGAAAAACCAGAATGCAGGTAAGTATATATACAAGCAAAAATAAAAAGAATTTATTTACTAATTCTTAAAATGCAGGAATTGACCCAGTAAGACTCATTATTTTTGTATGCAGTAACTTATATTTTCAGCTTTCTCAGTGAGACTGACTGAGCAAATAGGAAGCAGAGGTTGTGCAAACCTGGATCTTCAGTAGAGAGCATTTGCTTTCATGATCTATCACATGTTTGAAATCTCTTACTAGTTCAGTGGAGAGGATTCTTTCTTTCATGATCTATTTCCTGTTCAAAATCTTAGTAGTTCCTTTGCTGACAAAAACTAGCACTCACTGTGATTGGCATTTGAGTCTCATCAATTTATTGTGTAATGGTAGGTTGACTGTATTATTTTCTTTCAGAAGTTTTAGGAAAAAGACTGATGTTAAAAAAAAAACCAAGAGGTGAGCAAATATATACTTAAACATGTACTTTTTTTTTTTTTTAAAAAAGGATGATTATTGAACCAACTTTGCAAGATGAAGGCCAGTTTCTGTATGAAATGCAACCTGAGTTACTGAAGTACAGGACTACTGACCTTTCAGTAGATCTCGTCACTGACTGGTATTTGAGCAGAGCACAGGAAATTGAAGAATATGCAATGCAGGTAAGAATAGGAGCGAGGAAGTGATGATGTCTGAGCAGCCTTCTTTAGCAGCATCCGTAACAGTCTTAATGCGTATTAATAGACACTTCTCCCTCAGTAATGTACACTGCGTCTCAACTTCATTATGGCTTTTGAAGTATTTGGTTTTTCTGTTTGCGTTGTACTTAATGCTTGCTCTGAAGTTTAGTCAGCCAAATAATTAATCCATAGAAATGAATAGGAAGCCAGTAGATTCTGTTTTACCATAGCAGGCAGTAGCTCTTTTGTAATCCATGAGAAGTGTTCACCGTTGCATCTTATGTTTGTAACTGAGGGAGGGAAAGTTGTGCACAGCATGTTGGGAAACATGCCTTATTACCTGTCACATGCTGCTGTGTCATATATATTGATACGTGTCGGTCACATGTGTCACTGTCATGTCAATACCTGGTACTGTCATCATTTCTTCCTGGCAGTTTTACTGTGTGTCTGTGGGACTACCATGCAGCTTATTTTTGCTTGATTTTCTTCATAGGTTAAAAGTGTTTGAAGCTCTATGCGGTAAAGATAAGCATTGCACATAAAAACAGAGCTTATCACTTGTGTGCTCCAATATTTTATTGCTTCTTAAGCCAATTTAGGTGTATGAAAAGGAGGGCAACAGGAAGTATCACTATAGGTTAGTTCTGATGGGTGAGTTCTTCTAGTCTACAAGCTTGCAGTCCTCCAGGGCTCTTTTTAATCATAGTTGACTGTGATCTTAACAACCTATCCGTAGGTATAGAAATAAAAGCAACTTCCAAGGATCAATTAAATTATATAATGTATAAATTAAGTTGCATTCTGCTCTCCAAGACCTATGTCTGCCTTGCTGAATATTTACAGCCAGTATTGTGTTCTTTGAAATCGAAACAGAACCTTTCATGTAAAGGTAGTTTCAGTCACTAGGGAAGAAGACTGTCATTGGTTTTTGTGAAATAAAACGCAACAATTAAAATTACTAAATCATATTCAGCTAGAAAAGTCACGTTGCATGTCAGTTACCTGATCTTAGTTTAGAGCAATCCTTCATATTCCATGTACTGAGAAGAGCTGTGTATAGTCTCTAGAGGGAATAATATTCTAATTTCCATGCTCAGTAGGATGCATCTTGGTTAAAAGCATATAATGATATCATCCCTTAAGATTAAGCATTTTATGGGATCTTCATAAAGCTGAGAAGGACAATCCATCTAGGAATATACAGTCCACAAAAGCTTCTAGGAGCTTTAAATTGCCTGTTAAGCAACAGGGAAATAAAACAGATGCACAGACAGGACACAGATTGATGTTGGTTTTTGGCAAACAGTTGTACAGCAGTGTTTTTGTAATTATTTTTCAGGTTGACTGTGCTCTGTCCCTTGTTCGTCTTGGCATGGAGAGGAACATTCCTGGTCTACAGGTGCTTTGTGACAATCTGATCACTCTTGAGACGGTGGTTTATGAGACTGATGGTGATCGAACTTTGACTTTGAAGGAACTCTTAGAGATGAAAGACATTGACAAGCTGAGACTATTGATGAAGAATGTAAGTATTTTGAATAAATCAATAGGTACACCTTGAAATTCAATAACTCAGATTACCCTGGATCCTGTATATATAAAGACACTGTCATTTTTCTGATGAACCTCCATCTTTAATTCAATAAAAATTCTACATTTTCACTGTCCCTTTTTTTTTTGTTGTTTTTGTGGTAGGGTTTATTTCTTTGTTTATTTGTTTCTAAAAAAGCTGAACTGTCTCATTTTTCTCAAAGACCCACTTTGTCCGTGGCTGAGGACTCAGTGTTACTAAATATTCTTTTGAAAGCTGTGAATAGCCTTTTCATTGACCTTTTTTTAAAGGATCTTCATTGTAGCTCTTGATGATGCTGCAGATATCACATGAATGTTTTCCTTGGATGTTTTTTGATTTCTTTAAATATTGTCAAGAAACTTTATTTGCCTTTGCACTAGATGTGTGTTTTTGTCTCTGTATTGAGCTTGTCCATGGCATTCAGAATAGAAAAACACATCTTGGAAGGGCTGAAAAATAGCTAGAGATCGAGCAGGGATCTGAAATTCAGTTGAAGAGCACATGAACACCAGAGGGAAAATAGGAAAATACTCAGAATTTTTTTTTTTTTTTAATGTAGCCACTCATCACTTGGTTTTCTGTCTTGCATTCTTGCTGAATTACTGAAAGTAATGCTACTCTGACATGCTTGCATGGTCTTTCACTCATTCTGAAACTGCAGGAGGAAGGCAGGCTTTCTTCACTAATGGGCTTTACTCCTGTTCTGCCCAGTTTCCCTAAGCCATTGGGTAGCAGAAAGATTGTTTCAGGGCTTCAGATGCAGTGGTCTGTTTGTTGTAGGTGAAGATAATTGTTTCAGTTATATTGATCAAATTTTTTTTTGTTTTTGTTTTTGTTTTTTTTTTTTTTTGCTTTTCTTGCTTGTTTTGGACAATGAAGCTGAACTTGTTCTTGTATTTTCTCTCTCTAACTCTTTGTGCTTTCCAGTCCTCAGATGAAAAATATGTGAAGAATGTTTATCAATGGATGATCCCTTTTCTCCACCGCTGTGAAAATCAGTCCCCTGGTCTTGCAAATGCCCTTTTTAAAGAATATTTAGTAACACTGGCAAAGGAAGACTTGACTCTACCTCTGAAGATATTTCAGAATTCAAAACCTGCTGTAAGTAAAGAGCCCTGTTGATTCTACTGGTTTCCTTGGAAATTCTTATCCTGAAGAGGTTAATTCAGAAATAGTTAGTTCTTCTAAATCAGATCATCTTTCAGACCTTTCCCTTTTTCTTGGACCTGGAATTTTTAATGTTTTAGAAAACATTAATTTAAAAGTTTTATAGCATAAATTATAATGCAGATAAACTGTCCTTGATGAGACTATCAAACTAATGTAATAATAATTCTAGCCTAGTAGAATAAAAATTACGGATTCTTCTTTGAAGTGATTTTTCTGGTGACCTGTTTAAAGTAAATTCCTGGCATATTTGCTTTATAGAAAGTGGATATGAAAGAGTTTAATGATCTCACTAATATTTTTTTCCTGAGGAATTCTACTAGGAGTAGATTTCAAGTTACTCCCCCCTCTCCCACCTTCCTCAGCAAATGTAAAGAATAAAGTGGGGGCCGTTAAGATTGAGGTGAGAGTTCAGTGAGTAAGGGTTGAAGCTGCCTTCCATGTGAGTGTTTTATGCTGCTTCTATGGCTTAAATAATTATTCCAGAGCACACAGGCACGTTTTTGCATGCTATTCAATGTTCTGAGTATATGGACGGAAATCAACCAATGAAGCACAACCACAGCTCTTTAATGTATGTTGGTACTGTTGTACATATTAAATAAATCTGACAAATGTTTGCAGCAGTTGCCTTCCCTTGCACCCTCTCCACTTCTCAAATTCAAAAAGGGTATACTGCCATACCACTGCTCTTTCAAGTGTCTGCACTGCAGAAAACTAGCCAAGATAAGTTTCAGGTTATGACTTCACCACATTGTTAGCAAGAAACATTGTAATTGCACTTGAAGAAAATTTATTTACTTGGAGTACATGTTTTTTTGTGTTCAAAAGAAAATTAACTTTTGAATTAGAAACAGGAAATAAAAACCAGTGTGCTTTCTTTTCTTGTTAGTGTCAGCAAAAAATTATTCCTGATCAGGACCAGCTTATGGTCACGGTGTTGGAGTGTATTTATAGCTGTGAGCGAGATGACCAGCTCTCTCTGTGTTATGATATTTTGGAATGCCTTCCACAAAGAGGATATGGGTAAACATTTTATTTGTAAATTACTTGGTTATTTGTAAATATTTTAGAAATATTAAATGTAGTTGTGAATTAATGCTTTAAAATGGGTTGTTAGGTCACTAGAGGGCAGACCAAGTTACTGGGAATATTCTGTTCACCTCTGAGCTGCCATGACTGTAATGTGTGTATCTATATACTTCTGCTTGGTACATTACTCTACCAGCTAATGCAGCAGAACATGAGTTAGAGTAGCAGCCTAGACCAAGGCTTCTATATTGTTTCTTAGACTTTCATAGTCTGGTGAATTGAGAGCAGGTGTTCGTGTTGTCTTACTGGTTTTGTTGTAATAGTGGCATCTTGCACTTAACTTAAAAGCAGGAATATGTCCCTGTGAGAGAGGGAAGATGGAAAACCTATTGAAGGACAAGTAATGCTCAAGAAAGTGAAAGCATGAAGAGGAGATAACTCTGTGATGTGTGAGGTGTAAACTCTTCTTCCAGTATCTTTTATATCAAGGAAGGAGAGAGCCTGAGAAAAGTCTAAGGAAGAAGGAAAACCTCTGCTCTTGGGAAATTGTGGAACCCTCTAAATTTTAACTGTCTTTACAGCAAGAAGCCCAATAGTTTTAATATTTCTAAGTAAACATATATTTAATTTATTCAAGGAATGTTTTAAACAACTTATCTTTATATGTATGTATTGTGAATTACAAGAGGAAATGGTAAGTAGTATGTGTGTATGTATATATTTAATTGTGTGATATCATTGCAGGCCTGAAACAGATAGAACTAACACTCTTCATGATGAAGTAGATGAACTGGAACAAATTCTTAGGTATTTCATTTTGCTAAAATAAATATTCTTGCAGAAATCACTAGGCGTAGCCAAGAACATTTTTATGATAAGAATCCAGCAAGAATGTTTTTTTAATGCTGTCAGCAAGATTATCTGTATGGTTTTTGTATTCAGAATATAGAGATTTTGAATGGTTCTATCTGTTTGAATAGTATAAAACTGTAGAAATGTTTTTCACAGAATAAAAGTTTGGGGAATTGTGGTTTGGGTTTTTTTTTGTTTTCTTCAGGGTTTTTTGTGTGGGGGGTTTTGTTTGTTGGGGAATTTTTAAATTTGTTTGGTTGGGGATTTTTTGTTTTGTTTGTTTGTTTTATTTTCAGTGGGGTTTTTTTAGGGGGGGAAGAGGGTTAACCTGAGGAATTTGTTCTGATCTTGATACTCTATAATGCTTTGAGTGATCACAGACTAAAACTGTGAAGGTATGTCATCAGGTATTCAAAAAGGCTTTACCCTACAGTATTATTAATATATATATTTTTAAAAATGTAGGTAATGTTACTCTGGCTAATCTGTACTGTTAGAGATTTTATGGAGACTGTTTGCATTTGCAGTACATTGTTTTTAAGGCTCCTGCTGCTGCAGCAGTAGTTGTAGAGTTGTGCAGGATTCAAGAACGCTGACTCTCTGTTGGCAGTGTGTCGGAGCTGTTGGAGAAGCATGGCCTGCAGAAGCCAGTTTCCTTTGTGAGAGACACGAAGGACAATGCAGAGGAGGCACGGAAGCTGATGATCAGGCTGACAAGGCACACAGGTCGCAAGTTAGTATTCCACGAGGAGCAGGGTTTAGAGGGGAAGGGTGGTGAGGTAACAGTGTGCCTGCCTGCTTTGTGGCAGCAGGGAGCTGTGGTGTTCACCTGAAGACAGTGTACGTACACACATTTGTTAAACTCATGATTAACATGATTAATGTTTTGGCTGCATTCTCCACAGTCAAAAGTCTCTGCTTTAGTGTGTTCGTGTTCAAGTAAACAAGCTTAAAAGGCATAGTGGCAGCAAAATACTGCAGGATGATGAACTATGAAAGTTAACATATTGTAAATAAGGTCCTTTAAGACCTGTTTAATTTTATTGAGAGTGTAGGATTTGTAAAATAATGCTTTGGTTTTTTTGGTGTGTTTTCTTGGAATCCTTGTAATAGGGTAATTTATTGATTTTAGGTATTGATTCTACTTATATTCCCAGTATAAATTTTCAGTTTTTCTAGTTATGAACTACTTCATTTAACTGTACATGAGTTATTAAATGGCTCTTGGCATAAGCAGATAAAATTTTTGAATCCTGGGAAAACCAGCCATAACTGCGGGTGATTTTCTTTCTTATTTGAAACAAATATGCACAACAGTTCATCCATTAGAGTAGAGTGGTATTTAGATTTTTAGTAGTCTGAAAGCTTTTTAAGACTTCTAGAAACCTCTCTTTAGACAGATCAAGACAATGTCTCTGTAGGAAAAATGTTGATTTTTCCACTTGTGTTGGAGACCCTTTGTTTTGCCAAAATAAAAGCTAATGCCACGTGAGAAAATCACTATTAGTTGGAACTAGCTTGTGTAATTTAAAAAGGTCTTTTTCTAATCGGAAAGGCTCGAGATAATGTCAAAAAACCTTCATAGTGTTTTTACTAGTAAAAGTTTTGATAGAGCACTAGAAGTTGAGGCTTTGTGGATAAAGAGAGATCCATGAATTCAGAGGGTTGAGAATCTAAATACCACTCCATTTGAAGAAACAGAATGAAGTTGCAGCTTTATTTTCCTGTGATTGCATGCAATTGATTAGTCCTTTGAGACTGCCTACAATGAACAGCACTTGCACAATCCTCACTTGCTGGTACAGACTTAGTTTTGCCCTGCAGTTCCTGGATCAGCAGGAAGATAGCACTTCCACTTTCTGATGTATTATGGAAAAGTATCAAAACCTAGCTGGGGGCTCTTGAGGAAAATTGCTGAAATCCCTGTCTTATCCCATAGAAAACAGAAAAAGCACTTTGGGTACTGCATTGTTGTCAAACCATTTTATCCCACAGACACTGTTTTAATATTAATTAATAGTGAAAGCCTTCTGTCTTTGAATCACTCCTGGTTAAAAGTCTCATTAAATACTGAAATAGCATTTGAGAAAACTCATATTTTTGGTGATGGAGATCTACTGCTTTTCTTTAAATTTGTTGGGGAAGAGAATATTTAATTTTAAAAAATACTTGCAGGCAACCGTCAGTTGGTGAGACACAGTGGAAAGAATTGCTCCAGGATATGTTGGACATGCAGCAGAAAGTGTATAGATGCTTACATTCAGATACTTGCTATGAGGTGAGTTTATGTCTTCTTACTGACTTATGTATGAAGTAAGCTATAGATTCTTATTTCATATTGTTGCTCACAAGTGTAAATACATTTTTCTGTGTTGTTACGTGGTTGTCTGCTGGCTTTTTTTACAGTATTTTATTTAAGGAAAAAATTTCTGGTGTTTATTCATTTTATCTAAAGCTTCTCTAATAAATATCCTGTATATCTTTTATTAAAATTCAACTTTTTAGAAATTGAGTCAACTTTGTGAGATTTTGTTCCATAGCCTGTAATTCTGTGTACAAATGTGTTTAGCAATAAACACTCCAAACTAATGAAAATAAAACATTATCTTCACTCAAGCATTTCTTAAACATGGAGTTCTGGTTTGATAATATTATCCAAGATCATTATAGGATTATGGACTTTCTACTGCTTGCAATTTAAGTAAAATTATGTGAGATGAGAAATCTAATTTCATTGAACGTAAAAACCCTTCCATGTGCATAAAGCCCAAACCCATGTCATTAGTATTTGTGAAGGACAGCTATTAGACATATATAGAATTTGCTGTGACATGTATTGTTTATTTACATTTTCACTTCAATGTACTGCAGTTTATTACAGATGCAGTACTATGTCCACTACAATTAGTGTTTATATCTATATAAAAGCAGATTTTATTGCAGTTTACAGATTTAATTGCTTATGGCTACCCCTCTGATTAGCTCTTAGGTGACGTTTTAAAGGCAAATTAGAAAAAAAAAAGGAGGAAAAGAACAATACTATTCAACTCATACATGAGAAAAATGTATTGTAGTTGTACAGCTGTAGTTGTACAACTAGAAAAATTGCAGCATGTTTAATAGTCATGGTTTTGTGGTAGACTACAACTTGTACTTCAAATTTCAAGTGCATGTCAAAAAATGGTAATACTGGAGCACTCTGCAAATAAGGGATTTGCTTTGCTCTGATCTTAATGTAAGTTTTCTATTGACATTATTTTTTTAAACTCTGAATCATATGATTAAAAAAGAAATAACAAAAGGTTTTGGAAGAAATTATGTAGGCGTGCTTAAAATGCTTTGAAATGTAGTGCTGTCATGTGCAATTATACTTTGATAACTTCAAAACTGATAAACTGATGAGGCAGTAAGGATTTGCAATCCCATCTGAGGTTTGGGTATTTTTTAGCATGATGTTTGCTCTCTTCTTCTTTCATACAAAGTGAATTCTGTCCTCTTGAAGGAGGACTTCATAAATTTTGAGAGATGTAAGTGTTCTATGTGTGATCTTTGAGGAAGAAGGGTCAGCAGTGATACTTTGCATCTGTCACTGCTCCTTGAGAGTTAATAGAGTGTGAAGTAGAAGGTGATCCAACTGTGTGATGTTCCCTAAGAAGCATTGAACTATTTTCCTTTCCAGGGCATGAGGTGGTTTGGAGAGGTTCTTCCTGGAAAAGAAATATCTTGAAATTAAAGTATGATTGGATAGAGTGCTAAATAATCTCATCTATACCCTCTTTCCCATGAAAGGTTGGACTAGTTGATCTTTAGAGGTCCCTTCCAATCTGGGCTCTTCTATTCTTCTATAATTTGTTGATCCTCTTGAATTTGTTATGAACTTTGAAACCTTTTATAAAGGCCATATTGTTGCAGCTGTGATATTTCTGAAATGATTAAATTTCTATGTTTCTTTTCATGGGGACAATGATGATTGTGCTTAAGAAAAAAGCAAATTATTTTTATAAGGAATTGAGATTATTTTGAGTGTCTTAAAGTGGGGTTGACTTTTACCTGGAAATAAGTTAGGTGTTTTGTGGCAGATGCAGCATTATATGAGTTTGCGTTCTTTGAAGATAGTCTTGATTGAAATTTAAAGAACATCTTGCATACTCAGTTCTAAATATTTTTAGTTACTTTAGGAATACAAAATTTCTTCTCATCTGTTGTTGGTTTTAAGGTCTTAATACTGAACTGCCTTTTCAGATTCTTAGATCACATTAACACCTCAGAATATAGGTATATTTTTGGTGTCTTAAGTCATACTGTAAAAGGACAGTGAGTATGCTTTTTTTTCCCCTTCCAATAAATTGAAACTAGCAACTAGTTGATTTTAGCTTTACTTAAGTGAATTGTAGAAATACTTTCCTTGGCAGAAGTCAGATTTTCTGTTTGGACTGAATATATTCTTTTGACTTCAAAGATCCTTTTATTTGAAGGGGTTAATGCCATAGAATTCAGATAAGCTTATTGAAGCTGCTGCTCCTGGAGGTTATTAAATTACTGTTCTTTCTTTCAGATATTCACTGAAAGTCTTTTATGCTCAAGCAGTATAGACAATATCCATTTGGCTGGGCAAATGATGCATTGCAGTGTTTGGTCAGTGGATCTACCAAGTTCATCAAAAGGAAAGCCACAGTACCGAGTCAGCTATGCAAGAAGTATTGAACTAGTTTTGGCTGCTGGGAGAGAATATTTCAATTCTTCAACGAGTTTGACTGATAGCTGTATGGAGTTGGCCAGGTACATTTACAACTACCATATACATAAAAACAACTGATTTAATGTTGTCATAGCATTAGGGTGTATTTGCTAGTACATCCCCCCCCAGTCTTCTATTGAGAGTATTTTTCATAAGCAGGCTGTGGAAATACAAAGTGGTGTTGCTTTTAATGCAAGGAGTTTAAAAGCCCTTTTAATGCATATAAGGGTCCTCTGACCAGCTTTTCTCTAAGGGTTTCATGGTGATATTTCAAAATATGTGGTTTATAGCTCAAATACTTCCTATGAATGTATGACCATGTGCTTATTCTGTTTAGTAATATGTTTTGATCCTTCTCTTAGCTTCAATGAGTTGTTTCATGGTAACGTAACTTGTTTCCGCGAGTGATTATCAGTGTGTACATCTCCTAGCAGCCTTGGTGTGTGTGTTGGTTTAGGTAGAATGTATTTATCTTCTCTTTAGCTCTTTTACTCCACTCCTATTTTAATCTTCACCCTGAAATATTTGTCAGTGTGCCTGAAAAATCTGATGGGTTCAGATGGGATGTTCAGCTAACATACGGTTTTGGTTTTGATTTAAAATGTGTATTCTTAATTAATGTGTGGAGATAAAAGTCATATGATAAACTGGACAAATCAAATGTATGCCATCTGGACAAGCTCAAGAAGTGAAGCTCATGAGGCTCATGAGCTTCAACAAGACCAAGTGCTGGTGCTGCACCTGGACCAGGGCAACCCCTGGTATCAATCCAGGCTGGGGGATGAACAGACCCAGAGCAGCCCTGCCTGGAAGGACTTGGGGGTTGCTGGTGGATAAGAGGCTGGACATGACCCAGCCATGGGCCCTTGCAGCCCAGAAAGCCAAATGTGTCCTGGGTTGAATCCAAAGCAGCATGGGCAGCAGGGGAGGGAGGGAATTCTGCCCCTCTGCTCTGCCCTGCTGAGACCCCACCTGCAGTGCTGCATCCAGATCTGGGGTACCCAGCACAGACCTGCTGGGACCTGCTGGAATCCAGAGGGATGAAGGACCTCTCGTATGAGGAAAGGCTGAGGGATTTGGGATTGTTCAGCCTGGAAAAGAGAAGACTCTTGTATGACCTAAGTGTGTCCTTCCAGAACCTGAAGGGAGCCTGAAAGAAAGATGGAAAGGGACTTTTTACAAGGGCATATAGTGGGACAGGGGGTAATGGTTTCAAGCTGGAGGAGAGTAGTTTACATTAGATGTTGGGAAAAGAAAAAATCGTGGCTGTGACGGTGGTGAGGCACTGGAACAGGTTGTCCACAGAAGGTGTGGTGCCCATGGGTGCCCCATTCCTGGAAGTGTTCAAGGCCAGGCTGGATGGAGCTCTTGAACAACCTGGTGTAGTGGGAGGTGTCCCTGCCCATGCCAGGGGATTTGGAACTAGATGATGTTTAAGGTCCCTTCCAACCTATATCCATTCTGTGATTCTATGATTTTGCATGTTGATTTTCTTTGTTCAGTGTGTATTAGTAAAACTACATATGAATACACTGTACCAGAATGCAACTTGTATTTTAAAAAATTATCTAAAAGCTTATTACAATAATATAATATTCATATGATTTAAAAAAATATTTAGAATAATGTGCTCTCAATAATTGCATGCATTAATTCATCTTTAGAGGAATTTAGTGGGTTTTTTTTATTGTGGTTTTGTGGGTTTTTTTGTTTTTGTTTTTTTTTTTCTTAATTCAGCTTCATTTTTATTTGTTGTACCTAGTTGAGGAAACTGAATTTCCTCAACAAAGTGACAATGACTCTTAATGTTTCACTTCCTGTCAACTTTCTGCACTGTTTTGCTTTTATCTTCTAGTATATGGCATTATCAAAATGCAATAGTGGTAGGAGAAGTATTTCCCAAAATAATTATGTATTTAGGTACATATGCCTTCAATGACATTTATTAAATTCATTGCAGATCTAAATTCAGGAGGGTTTAGGTGATGTACTTATCACAACCAGTTGAAGGCAATCCAAAACCAGAAATCTGTTAAAATGTTTAGAGAGAGACTGTGCCAAACGCTTCCCATGTGCAAACAAAAATAGTGAGTATTTTGACATTTCATAAGCACAGTCAATTACTGCTAGTGGTTGTTTCGTTTTATTTTGTTTTATTCACCGGTGAACTTCTCCCACAAGTTTAACTTTGAATGTATTCATCAAACTTTAGAAAAATGTGTTTCATTATTATTAGGTGCTGTCTACAGCTTATTGAAGACAGTCCGAGTGCTGTTCAGGAGGAGTTGGACCTAATTCGTGCTCTGGGTTACCTGGAGGAGTTTGGTGTGAAAATATTACCACTACAAGGTACTGCATAATTTTATTTTTTATATGATTACTTGAATCACAGGCATAAATATGCATGAGAAATAGTTACTATTACATAAGTGTGACATGATTAAACTTAAGAGTTCATTTCCTGCCTCCAAGCACTTTACAGGCACATAGAGAAAGTAATTTTTGCAATGGAATGTTTTAAATTATTTGAGGTAAGAAGGATATTTGCATATAGCATCTGTGTTTTGGGACTTACTTTTAGCAGGACTTTAAAACAGAGTATCAAGTGTATAAAACTCCTGGTGACTTGAACAGAAATAATTTGAACTCATCTTTTATTTGACAAATAATCAGCGCTTGCCTGTGTGCTTTAAAATAACAGGTGGAAGGGAGGTATGTACTTCATGCAGAGAAAATTTTCATGTCTCCACTGGGCTGTTTAAGTATTTGAGATATAAAACCCAATGACAGTGGAAGTGAACTTCTACAAGGTATTTCTTCTGATGATGTGCTTAAAACTAAATCTTTTGGAGCTCTGACTCAAATGAAACAGAAAGTTGTTGGACAAAAATTGGAAGGAAGTTACGATCATGTGCAATGAAATTGCATGAACAGTAATGGAACTGAGACAAACACTGAGCCATGAGATGTGCTGATGATAATGTTTTACTTCTGGCATTGTGCAGAGAAATACTGAGATTTATGGATAGCACTTCAGGTGCTTTTCACTTCAGGGAAAATGAAGTAGATGTTCTCAGTGGCTGTTGTTACTTTACTTTGGTGTTCTCTTTTTGTTCTCTTTTTTCCCAAGTATTTGTTCAAAGGAGTTGATGCTCCGTATGTTATATTAAGAAACCTTAAAATTTCTGGACCGAGAATGTCTGATTTCTAGGTCTTGCAGTACTGGCCTGTTGATTTCTAGACTAAAATTTTTTTTCAGTCAGTTTGTTCAGCCTGTAGAAAAGTGCACGTATTTTCTTCAACTTTTTTTGATATGGACATGGAGGTACCATTTTTAAAAAGTAGCAGCATAATACTGCATTAACAATATGTGTAATACAACTGATCTAGATTAATTAGAATGTGTGAAATCATGCATGTAATTTCATTAATGATCCTGACTTATCCTTGCTTCAGTATCTTTCATGTAAATCAAATTAATCTAATAAGATTAAAATGATGCTTTCAAGTTTTAATGAAAGCCTTTAAATGATCTGTTACTTTGATAGAATGTCATGAAAATAGCACTAAGGATCAGCTGTTCCCACAGCAATAGTTTTTTAGAAATAGACTTTTATTTGCAGTTCTGTGTTTAGTTTTCTGTGGATCTTCCCCCACTTCTATTTTTAGCAAATTCAGCAGTTTAAGGTTATGAACTGCTGTTATGCTGTATTTTAATAAAATCTGGTTTGAAGACTCCTTATTAAAGTGAAATGTGAAGAAAAGTCCATCTTTAAGTGTTTGACCCATGGTATTATATCAGATTACTTTTAGTTATGTATTAAAAATTCCTGCTTAAATAATCAGTGACTGGAAACTTTTTATTGTTGTATACTAATATATGCCTGTGATAGAATATTAAAAATGAAACTAAAACCAATGACTTTTCCTTCTCTTCCATTCTTACTCATTTTAGTCTAATTTGATTTTCAGAATTAATAGTTTTCATTGTGCTACTACTTTTTTGCTCTTATTGAGAGGCCTCATATGCTGTGTTTTAAGCCCAATATGCTAATGCAGAGTTTATCCCCCATGCAGCCATTCACTCTTACTTAGTGTTAAGTGGAATATCTGCATGCTGTTCCTCTGTGTTCTGAGAACTTGCACAGTATGAAAGCATTACCTTTTAAAGCAGCAGCCTGAAGTTAGCCACCCACTAATTAGCTAAATAGGGCACTGGAATCAGTTCATTATATTAAATCATGCAGTTAAAATAATTGTGTAATTCTTGGTAAAATCTTTTTTGAAACACAATACTAATTATAAGCTGCTCAGGATACAGTTAACAGAACCTGGTGGTTTGCAGTCTATCCTTCCACTTCCTCAGAAAGTTTTTAAGTAAATTAAAACCACATGAAGAGTTTGCTGATGACAGTTCTTTCAGTCTGTGTGATGTATCTTGTCCATGCTAAAATAAAATGTAGTGTGGAATCTTAGTTACAACATTCTAAATAAAAGTTAATGTCTGTGTTAGCAGTCTTTCAGAATGTTGCAAAAATGATAATTAAAAAAATATGTAAAGGTATATCGGTTAATTGTACACATTTAAAAACAGTGAATGTGAAAACATAAAAAAAGTTTTCATTCAGGTCGGTTTCCCTCTTTTTGCTCCCTTCATAATTTGGCTTGCTAATGATTGGGGCTGGATATCCTGTGGTGTTGTTTTAACTTTCTGTTTATAGGTATAATTGAGGATCTGCATGCAAGCAGCTTTGAGCTGGTTTTCAGTTTGTGTTTGCATTCTTATGCTCCCCAGCAGTCCTCCTGCCCTGCGTTAAGCAGGAACACTGCAGTCAGGTTCGTTTGTGCAGTCTCTAAACCAGTTCTGCTTTCAACAGTGCGTTTGTGTTCCGATCGACTCAGTCTCATCAAGGACTGTCTGGCGCAGATGTCAACAAACTATAAACAGTCTGCTAAGCTCCTGGAACTGGCAAACCTGCTAAGGGTTGCAGGTAAGCTGTGTTAGTAAGACACTGAATTGCATTGCAGTGTACATTTATGTTATGTTTTAGGACATTTGAGTTGATTGTTAGAATATGTGTTCAAAGATATCACTCAAGAGTCATCTGGAAGAGGGGAAGAATGAAACATTTCACGTGAGTTGAATATTTTGTCTGTAAAATAGCTGGAATGGTCAGCTGCTACATTCTGCTAATACCTGAAATAAAAAATTGCCTTGTCTAATCTAGAGTTGGAGTAAAGGCTGTACTTGTTTGAAAACAAACCAGTGGGAGACTCCAAGTCAGAAGTACAATTTAATAGGAAAATTAAAACTAAAGGCAAAAAACACTGGCTTAAACTGATAGAGTCAGGATACAACCTGACACCCTGTCGGGCAGGGTGGCAGTAGCAGTCTGATAAAATGGTGGCTGCAGTCCTCCTGAAGTGATGGATGTGGTTCTGCTGAAGCAGTGATCCTGTAGAAGGGTCTGGTCTTCTCTGAAGGTGCAGTGGTGGTTACGTAGCTCTTGTCCTCTGGGAATCCAGTAGCTAAGGGCTGAGTGTGGTGTTCCAAACCTCAGATTATATCCAGGTAGCAATGCTTGGTTCATCCCCCTGGGCGGAACATCTCACAATGGGATTATGCAATTGTATGAGTCATGCAGTGAGGCTTGATAGCCCATTAACAGAAAAATATCTCTCCGGAGGGAGTTGTCAAATAAAGAACACTGCCCCACCTGGTTTGAACAGCTGGCCCATTAGCAGAAGATACCTCCCTGTGGGAGTTACCAGGGTTGTGTCATGGAAGAGATAAAGAGCACTGCCCTACCTGGTTTTAACAGATGGTGATAGAATACATATTTTTGGTTACATTTTACACTGTAACCTAAGACAAGGCTTATTTCAGATTGGAGGAGTTGAGGCTGAGAATCTCTTGGTTTACAGTTAATTGATAGTATTAAAATTACTGTGACTGTTACTGGCTCTGTCAGATAAGGTAGCCTGATTTGATAATAGCTGCGTTTAAGTTAGAGAGGGAAAAGTTGTCTATAAAGCATGAATTTCAGCTGTTAGACTTCAGTCTATGCTGCATGTATCTCCTTCGGGCACTAAAAATAATGCATTAAGTTGAGTATTCATTTGAGAAGCTTAACATCTTCGAAGATTGAGTCCTGAGGATATTAGAGGGGGAGTTATGTTGGGGTTTTTTAATAGCCTACCTAAAATATCTGCCTTTTGATTTTTTTTTTTATTTTTGAAAAATACTTAATCAATGCAACTGTAAAGACAATACTGCTGTATTTTTGTGATGTAGAAATATAAAACAGGTATTTTTATTTCATGCAGCCTATAAAATCAGTGCATTCCAGCTTTGTCACTGAAGCATGCCTGGCTAATTCCTTTCTCCCTCTCTATTTGTTAAATCATTTAAGATTTTTTTCTTATGTTTTCAGGAAGCTTAGTACTGGCAATTTTTTGCATAGTATTATAAATAGGGAGGGAGATATTTGAGACAGTTGTGTGAGGTTGAGAACAGAGGTATGAAAATTAGGTTGTTGACCTCCCAAGATACTTTGGCTGTAAGGAAAGGAGTCACAGGAAACATCCTAACTCTGGTCAGCCCAGTGCTGCTACATGAAAGGTGGTGGAGGGAACAGGAATGTACCATTTTGGGTAGCTGGATCCAATCTACATATTTAATATGTAATCCGTAGAAAAATTGGAATGACAATTGTAACTTCTTTTTCTTTGCTTGTCAGGCTTTTGGGAAAAAAAAGGTCTCCCTTATTGATTCATAAGACAAGATTGCGGTACAGTGCCTTCCTCCTCACTTTGTCCCACCCACATCAAGTTAAAATCTGTCAATTTTTCTTAGTATTCTGGGTTCTTTAGGCTAATGTTGGTGATTTTTGTTTTACCTTCTTTTTGAATCTAAGTGATTCTCTTTGTGTGAAAGACGGAAAACCAATAGCCAGAGAGATTCTGTAAAGCTTTGTCCAGTAGTGTTATCGTAGTGCCTTAGCTGTAGGATTTACAGTGCCCTGGTATGTATCTTTGAAAAGGGATCAAACTTGTGGCTCCCATCACCAGAGACTGAAAGATGGCAGTCCTTGCATAGTAGGTAGAGAACTACAGGGAATTTGTATAGAGTTCATTGATACAGTAGTGTCTGTGTGCTGGTGTTATAATCACAGTGGCATTTAGACATCACTGAAAAGAGAGATTTAAAAGGTATTTAAAGCCAGATGATGAAATGGCCTCCCAGTTCTTCTCTTCCATGCATTTACCAGGCTAGAGAAAACCAGAAGATGAATGTGTGAGGTGGTTAATTTTTAAAAAGGTGAATGATTTAAAAACTGCTACTTACTCTACCAGTGACACATTTATCTTGTGAGCATTGGGTTCTCTGACTTAAATGGTTAACCTTGGGAGTAATGCTGATGGTTGCATCTATGGTAAGTAGGGAATTTTAGTAGTAAAATTACATTTCAAGAGTGAGTAACATTTATTTATCTGAAAGGAAAATATAGCAAGAAAGTGTTTTCAGTAGTGACTTTCTGTGGTGGGGGAATGTGATGGAGTATTTTTTAAATTTTGTTTTACGTAAGTAGTTTTAGGCTTTTGTGATTAAAAACCATTTCACTGTCACTGAAGGCTGTCTAGTTGGATTGCTTATATTGGAAAGCTGTTATCTGTAGAGGATGTTCATTTATGAGTAAGATACAGGTTCGGTATGAGAATGCCATAGTTGTGAATTTTATCTAAGCTTAATTGTTGTAGGAGATGGGCTATGGAAAACGGATTTATTTAATTTTAAGAAACACAGTATTTTGAAAATGTTCTTGTTTGTTTGTTTTTCTGGATTTGAAAGCTGTGAACAGCATAACCCTGTTACTGCAAATTTTTGTGCCTGACTTCCCAGCCCACTGACAAGTATCCAGAAGATTACCGAGTAGCATATAAAGGAAATGTGATTGTCATCACTGCTTTAAATCATGCATGTAAATGCAATAATTTTTCCACATTATTAAAGAAAGTCTGCAGAGCTTTACTCTTTGGTCCTTAATTGTTGCTCTGTGTACCTCTGATGAGTGGTAGAATAGGTAACCTTCTAGTGATTTTAAAGAGTCTTAGAATTTGAATAGCTAGGTTATTAATACCTTTGAAGACAGATTTTAAGTGTAATGCTGGTATAGCCTTAATCATAGTCTGTAATGAGGAGCGCTGTATATAATTCGATGGTAGAGATTAAAAAAAATAAATTGAAACGACATGTAGAAATGGTATTTCTTTACCTGTCAACTTGTAGTTTAAGTTATTGAATTACAATTAATTATTAATTAATATTATTAATACTATTTTTAATATGATGAAGAGTTATTTTAGGACTTGGTAGCTCTATCATAAGTGTGATAACAAACACTATTATTATTCCACAAATTAGTTTCTAGAAAAAAGGGGAGCTTATGCATACAGATTCTAAGATTTTTTAATTAGTATATTTTATTTTAAACTTAATATTAGAAAAGGAAAACCTTCTTGCAGTTCTATTACAGATAGTCTTTGTTTGCAGGTGTAAAACTACTGGAAAAGGGTATTGTGATTTCTAATAGCTTATGATGAAAGCAAATGGTCTTACTGAGATATTTTTGGATGGGTCTGGATATTGAAAAAGGGGATTGAACTTCATGGACTTGTTTAATGAAGAATTAGATAAAGTGCTGCTGGGATAAAGATTTGACTTTTGTTCTTGATTGTTTTTCACTACTTAAACAATTACCCTGATTTATGAGGCACCTTTACTGTGTAAGAAGTTCTGATTTTGTCCTGTGGAACAAACTTACTGGTATTGGTTGTGCATGCTCGAAGTTGTGGTCCCTTCTGTTCCAAATCTGCTTTGTAGAGTGTTCTTTTGTGCTTTGTCTGCTCAGTGGAAGAATTTGTTTCAGTATTTTCCCCTCTGTTTCCCCTGCCATGCCACCCTGTATAATTAGTGATTGGGAAGGACCTGCTCGCTACATGTGTCCATGTCTATGTAAACCTCTTACATATGTGTGTATATAGAGCATAAAGCATGTGCTATGTTTTATTATATGTAATATATAGCCAGTCTATAAAATCCTAAGAACATATATATTTAAATTTAAATTTTAAAATAATGCATTTATTGTGGATGCTAGGGTAGATTGCACAGAGTTATTGTTAAAGAGCTTTGTGAGATGTGTACTCTGAATACAGTTTGCTTAGAGTGCAGCACTGAAAGTGAGTAATAGAATTTATATTCATACTTATCAAAGTTAAAATCTTGCTTAGGTAATGATATGTCAGCTAGCTTCTTAATTGCTTTAAAGTATTTGATTAATTACAGTGAACTCTACTTAAGCCTCATGTCACTACCTCTGTAAAGTAAGCACACAAGTGTTATCTTAATTTCACAGATGGGTAAAGTGAGTGAGGGAGAATGTGCTCAGCATGACAGCCAGAAAATCTGCACCTGCTCAGGGAGCTGGAACTATTCTGTGTCTTGCAATCCTCACTTAATTCGTGCTCTTTGTTAAGAAACCATGTAAAGAATTCACTTTATGCAATTACTTGAGTAGACGTGTGCAAAAAAAGTAGGAAAAAAAGCTTCTGTATCACAAATTAGGAGCATCTTCTCTACTCTTACTGTACATCAAAGATCTACTGAGTGTTGATCATTATTTCCTTTGTCAGGCTCTCTAGAAATGTTTCCATTATTCTCTTTTCTCACAGCTTTCTATTGTAATTTATTTAATTTTAATATCCATAAGGAAATTCTGGTAGCTTTAAATTTGTTCAGATTCCTTACTGAAAGCTTATTTTTGAAATCCATCTTTCTGAACACTGACTTTCTTGCTTTTGGAATTAACCATGTAGATGGCTTCTGACCTCCTAGATATCCTAAACGTAGACAACATGGAATTTCTAAAGTGTATGTACAGTGTTGGTATCATTTAACTTTTAAATTTTAGTGGTGTGATTTCATTCAGGATAATGTTAGTTCATCCACACACAAATAGCATGCATCTTACCCAAGGTGTTTCAATAAGCATTTTTTTTCCGTTATAAAATCCAGATTGGATCCAAGCTTTTAAAAAGTATTTGCATATCCTTTATTTCTCAAGAAAAAAAAATCATTTATTTCTGAGCTTTCTTATTTTTTTTCTCTTGCCATTTTTATTACAACCTCAGAATCATTTAGGTTATAAAAACTCTTCAAGATCACTGAGTCCAACCATCAACCTGGTACTGCCAAGTCTACCACTAAACCATGTCCCTGAGTGCCACATTTACATGTCTTTTTAAATACCTCCACTTCCCCAGGCCTGTGTGTTCGTACACTTCCCTTCCTTGTCCCCTTCCACTCTCCAGTTTCTGAATTTGATTTGAGTCTGTATGTCAGGCATTACCATTAAGGCTTGAAGCAGAATTACTACGTAATATAATCAGGTCACTATGTTAAGAGTTTTGTCATTCCTATCTTGGTTTTAAGTCTTGGATATCTGTCAAAATGGCAAGGGAGACAACTTAGAATTCAAAACTTTTCCTCTTACAAGACTTTATTATTGAAATACCATCAAATGATGTGTTACAAAGCTAAAGCAGTGAGTTTTTCCATATCTAGATAGAAGACAATGACTGAACTGCAGCAGTGAGCATTATCAGTCACTGCATGGTTAATGAAAGGTGTGTGAAAAAGGGCTTCACTCAGGGATTCAGAGAGTAACTGGAGCCAGTGGTTGTTCTGTGCCATAACTGTGAGTGCCAAGGTAATGGAAGTATCAATGAGTGGAGATATGATGAGCGACTATAGCCATGGGCTGGAAGGAACGTAATCCTTATGTTTTATGCTTGTGCTTTTGCAAATCATGCAGAGATGTATCCTACTGCATCAAAAGTACTTGGCTGAAACATTGGGGATGGGGGACTTGACACCATGTAACTGATCAATAAAGAAACCATTCCTTGGTCCAAGTGTTCTTCCTTTCTTTCTTCAATCCCACTGGTTTTTAAGTGGGAATAAATAGCAGTAATTATTTTGGCTATCTGAAATCTGAGGGGTAATAGTTTGATTCTTTCTCTTGACTTTTCTTTGTGTCTGCTACTTAGTCAGATCTCTCTCTAAGAAGTCAAGCTGTCAGGGTGAAGTGGGCATCAGGAGGTGAGTGGCAAGTACGTGTCCCTCGCTTAGAGAAATGAGAGCTCACATTTAGCTTGTGAGGATAGAAGCACCTCTTTGTCACCTGTAATTGCTTTTGCCTGAATGAGAGGTTCCCAGGTTCCAGAGGGCAAAGTTTTGCAACAGGAGAGCCTTGAATGTGATTAATTTGTGACATCATGTGCTGGCAGTATATTGAGCAGGAGGCTGAAAGATAAAATGATGGGAAGCCAACCTGTTCTCCCAACTGAGTTAGTTGTGATGTGCTGGGATTAGGGGAGGCTTGATTGAGTTCAGTAATTAGCGTAACTTCACTTGCCTGAATGTCATTGTAGTGCAACTGCTACACCTTTCCCTTTGAGAAAGTTTTAAAAAGAAATTTGCTTTATCTGTGGTGATGGATCTGCAAAGTGGAGTTAAAAATAACAGCTATACAATTTAAGAAAATGTACTCTTTAAATGGTTTTTGCAACTGGATCTGGTTTAACCTTCTGAAATATTTGCATTTCACAAGTTGTAGTAATACAGTTTCATAAACCAGTGCCCTTTTCAAATGGCTGTAACAACACTGACTGCATAAAATTGCTTTTAATAATAGAGGAGAAGCGTGAGCAAGAAGCTTGCATTTAAAAAAATCCACTCATTTTTATTCTAAAATTGTTTCCTAAATTAAAATTAATAGATTATTTTTCCTGTGTGTGTTTTGTCACATTCTCATACAGTGCGTGGACATACATAGTATTTTGAGCACAAGACTGGACAAACTAATGCCAGCAAATTGTTCACTCTAAATTGAAAAAAACTTTAAAATAATATAGATGACTAGTAAAGATGACAGGTATAAATGTCATTTGTGTTGACTATAACTGGCTTTCAAAAGGAGATGAGCTGTCTCATTAGATTTCCATCTGTGAATGCTGATATATTAAAATTGAGGTCAGGACTTTTTCTACGAAGATTCATGGTGAAACTTCAGTCAGAAGGCTTCAATAGTATTTAAAGTGTAAGATTTGATTCATAACTAGTGGAAGAGGAATTGTCCAGAAGGTCTGGTGACTGAGATGGACATATGGTGTGGAAAAATTAGTTTCAGTTCTTCTCGCTCAATTTACGAGGTTAGGGATTTTTAAATGCTTATGTTTTCTGCGTCTCATGAATTATTTGGAGCCATGAAGTGGCAGTTTAAAATGAGTCTTTGTATATTATAAGAAAAAAAAAAATTCAGTGTTTTTCTTCTATTACAGTACATAGACTTTATTTTTTTCAATGTCAGGATTTTGATTTATATGTCACTTAGCTTAAATATCAGTTTTGGTCTGTGCTTTGGCCATCACATAAATACAATTTTCAGAAACTTTTTTTTTTAACCTTGACAAAACATGCTTTTTTTTGGACGGGGGGTGTTTAGCAAGCTATGGTGTCAATGGTTTTTTTAAGTACACAACTCCTTTTATTGTTTCCTGCAGGAAAAAGCAGATAATTTTATTTCTGTTTCAGGTTCAAGAGGGGCTTTTCATGTCATGGTATATAGTTAATTATTAAGAAATAAAGTAGCAAGCTTAAGGTGACCATTAATTCCAATTAACTAATAAAATGTCTGAATTTTTCTTACAGGAGATGATCACATGGAGAGAAAAGGTCAAGTTTTAATCCTTTTAGTGGAACAGGCTCTCAGTTTCCAGGACTACAAAGCAGCTAGTATGCATTGCCAGGAGCTCATGGAGACAGGTGAGGTGAATAAACAGGGGTTGCATGAAGTGATGGTGGTAGAAATCTGAATTCTGACTCTTGTCTTACTGTGAGGTGTGGTACTTCCGATTGGACCATTTCATTAAAATAGCAGTTACGTCTCATTAGTGGAAGTGCACTGACAAGGAATAGAGACACATACAGCAAATACTGCATAAAATAAGTGTGTACTGAACTATTGGATGGGTAGCCTCAGGGAGCTTTTCTGTATGCTTCTGGGAACCACAATTTCTACTTCTTTCTGCACTGTGTCCCTCTCAAACAGGTAGAACTATGTGACTGCAGCTAGCAGGAAGGTGCAGGTCTTTTAGAACTCTACCTTTCTATTAGACCTCTTAAGATATCTGTGCTATTTATATAATTTGTGTATGTGACAGTATGAGTGGAGGTAAATGAAACAGATGTGTCAAGATATTAAGGAAGATGGGATTTGTTTCTTTGGCTCTTTTTGTCTGCTTTGAGAATGAGGGGGAAAAATGCAAGATGAATTCAGATTTTTTTAATATATCGACTGATATATTTTATACTTTGTTTTTTAGAGCCACTCCAGTAAGGTATTCAATATCATGCTCGGAAATAAATGATGAGTTTCTTATTGTAATATGTGAAAATACAGGGTGTAAGCTTAGAGATGCCTAATCTATTGTTATCTACAATAGGACAAAAATTAATCTTTTATGTGTTCGGTCAGTCTAAAGTTGAGCCATGTCTCTGTTTCATCGAGCCTTTATGGTTCCTTTTTCAGGGGATGTTAAGTCTTGACAAGAATGCCACATGCCTTCCTTTATCTTATCCGATAAGAGTTAGGCAGCATTCTCCTTTCACTTGTCATAGGAAGTGTGTTTTGTGTTCCTATGTAGGTTATTCTGAAAGCTGGGAAGTGTGCAGTCAGCTTGGGCAATCCGAAGGCTACCAGGATCTGGGGATGCGCCGGGAGCTGATGGCCTTTGCTCTGATCCACTGTCCCCCCAGTGCCATACAGGCGCTGCTGGCAGTGAGCCGCTCGTTGCAAATCCAGGTACCTCTTTCTGGAGCTTCTTTCATGAAAGTTCAGTGCTTACTGAAGTAAAGGAGACGTGTGCTCATTTTCAAATTTTTTCCCTTAAGTTCTACCCTTCAAATATATTTGTATTTGTTCTGCTCTACTTCTCTACTTTCTTTGTTATATTTCAGCAAGTGAGGTCTCTTTCTAAGCAGTTTTATGTGATGAGTTGGTTTCTCAAGTTGAAGTGTAGTTGTGTTCTCTATCTTTAGTACTTTTATTTTCTTTATTGATTGCCTGATTTAAACATTTTGTTTGCAAATGCAATTGATGAAATTTTAAAATGTTTTCTAGGTATTTTTACTTTGTAATGCAATTTCATAAAATGCTCACATAAATGCCTATTAAACGTTTATTCTTTGATTTTTGTGATCTTTACCCAATATGCAATGAAATTATTTTCTTACTGATTTCAATGATATAATGGTTTTAACAACTACAACAGGCTTTATATCTCAGCCATCTTTATTAACTCTGCAACAACTGACTTCATAGAATCACATTTTAGGTGTTAAGCTGATGGCAGTATATATGTGTGAACACATAATTGTGACCTTTAAGTACAACTTATGTCAAGGTGACATAGCAAAAGTTTTATTTGAAACTGAAGGGCAGTAATTTAGGTTGTCAAAATGTTAAATTTCTGTTCACTGTAATTGTAGCTTGGCGTACATACTGTGACTTGAGTTCATAATTGTCTTAGTTGTCTAAGACAATTGTTCTTAGATTTATAATTGTCTGATAGAAACATCTTAGAGGTCTTTGGACACAGAATGTAAGAATGGGGGAGAAGGGAGCCACAGCTGCAGCACACATGCAGTCTGATAAAGGCAGCTGCAAGTGTGCAGCCTTTTCCTTAATAAATCCCGTGAATAGCAATGTCTCTGAGAATACAGGCAACAAGTGAAAGTGGAAGTTCTGTGCAGAACTTCTGCTCACAAAGCCACTGTCCTGTGGCACACTTACTTTTGTGGAGTTGCCCAGTGCCTCAGAGTCCCAGTTCAGATAATGGATGTTTTAGTGACAGGTCTGTAGCCTACATGGTACAGCATGGTACATAAAATTGAAAAAAAAAAATTCTTAGATTACGTGAAAAATATTGCACAAAAATCATGGAGAAGAGAAGGTCATTTTGTCTAGTGACTACAACAGTGAGAAGTTATCAGAGATGCTGTGTTTTCTACTTCGCATCTTTTCCTGCACCCTTGTTTTTCTGTCATGGAAGCCTTTATGTCAGAGTTTCCTGGGTTTCTTGTGAGATCAGTCATAATTCTTACATTTGCTTATTTGACTGGTAAAAGATAATATTTATTTCATGTTTGTAGATTCTTCTTCAGGCTGTGAATTACCAATTTCTTCCTTCTGAAGGAGGTGAGAACGTAAATATCTCTGTGCCTTCTTCGTTGATCAGTAAGGATACAGAGGTAGGTTTTAATGTGAATTTTAAAGGTAGTAATGACTTCATTCTACATTAGTCTGAAGAATCGAGTTTGAGTTTTTAGCAACATCTGTCTGCTTACTAGATAAAAAAGATAAAAGAATCTAACAACAGAACGTAGTGTATGTCTAATGTTAAGTTCAAAGTTTTGCTCATGTATTTATACTTTGTTCTGATTCTTAGTTGCTTCTTTCTACACAGTCTTAGCACCACTGAAAAAAATATAAACCCAGAGGCAGGAAAAGTGCAACAAAACTTACATTAAAATAGTCATTTATATTGGTTTGTTTTGGTTTTTTTTTTTAATCTGCCCCAGTTGCAAAACAAGATATTTGAAAATAAACCTGAAATACATATTTAATAAAAAATGTTTTGAATTAAACTTGTTTTCCCCCTTAGTTCTGTCCATCATGAAGTTTATGACTTGTCATTTTATAATATTAATATATTGCATGTGAATATATTTTTATGTGTAAGATCAGAAGGAACATAGTGTTGCACAGGCAGGACAACAGGAAACAAGTCTTTTATTACTCTTTCTGCTTTTTATGTCTGATATTTTACATCTGTACATGTACAGTTACAAATACTTTTCTCTCTTTAAAGAAGATGTAATTATTTACCTATTTATGAAAAAAATAATGTGTTTTTCACAGTCTTCAAATTGGAAAATTCTATATTTAGTTTATTCTTTTCTCTGTTTTTTGTTTAATTAAGTAGGTGATAAATAGACTGAGGGGTGGGGAGAGGGGAAACCTTAAAGAAATACAGGAAAGGAGAGAGAAAAAAAGAGTGGCAGAGAGAAGGAAAGAGGGAAGGAGAGAAAGAAAGAGAAGGTTTATGTTGCATAGGGTGGCTTTTTGAGAAAGGTATGTGAATTCTAGTCTTCTTGGAGAATATGTCTATATTTTGTGTATGGTTTTTATGTATGTACATGTGTATATGTGTGCATAAATATATGTATGTATGTATACATACTTGTATACACATGTGCATATGTAAACATACATGTACATAGATGTATTTGCATATATGTAAAATAAATGGGTGGAGGGTAAAAAAGCACTGTAAGCAGTACTCAAAGGAAGAGGGCCAAACATTTTACGTGTCTGCCAGAATCATCCCTATGAAGAACAAGTCCATTTTCACAGGCACAAATGCTTTTCATTTTCTGGAAATCTGTAGATGCATCTGTGAGCAGGAGATTTTTAAGTAGATGTTAATAAAATTGATATGGGTGTGGATGCATAAGTTTACAATATTTTAATGTCTATAAAAATTTGTCATGCATCACCTTTCACATGCTGTAGTACTACATTGTGGCAGAACAATTAGACATGCCTATAAATGTTTCAGAAATTTATTCAAAGGTTTATCAGAGTTGAGTAAACTCACTAATTAACTTTGCTATCATTTCAGTTTGGATCTTGAAAGCAATTTTCATTATGCTGGAGAATTGACATTAAAAAATTTCTCCAATATAGCTTTCATTTTTTTTCCCCCTCTTAGTTGTGGTTGATTGTCTCTTTAGAATTGGAATTAGGCAGTTGACCTGGCAAGTTTGTATGTTGCTGCATTGAGGTTATTTTCTTTCTGTTTAATACAGCTCCTTGGCACGTTGAGTTTCAGACTGTTACACTAGGAAATGAAGTTCTGTATTTTTGCTAATTTTTTCTTTTTGTTCTTTCCCTGTTGACTTCATAGGGTTTTATAGCTTTTTTCATTTCTTGGAATGACACAGGAGGAAAGATAGCCAAAAATTTACTCACTGTATAACTCTTACTTTGTTACAGACATCTGCAATGTTAGAAAAACAATATATTCAATAACTCAGTTTCTGTGACTTCGCTGAATCCCATAACTGCAATCTCCATAGTTACACTTTATCTAATTCCTTGTGCTTCACCTTCATTGTCTTGCACAGAATTTTAGTTTCTTAAAAAAAAAAAAAACCTGCAAGATTTTTCTCCCTTTTATTGTACTCCTTTCGTTTTCACTTACATCCTGATTAACTTACAATATCCTTTTTTCAGGGAGTTGACAAATTTTGTTCTTTCTCAGTTACTGATACCTTTTCAAATTGGTGCTCTAAGTGTAAGTTTTCTTATCTTGACTTAGATTAAGTTCTGGCATACATGTGTTTGGGCCTCCCTTTTTCTGTTGCATTTAGAATACCTATCTGTAAGTATATCAGTTTTGCTTTTCAAACCTTTAGTGACCTTCTATCCCTCTTACTTTTGTCTAGCATTGAATGATTAGTCTCCACTACCATTTCTTCCTTTATGCCAACCAGCATCCCCAGCTGGTCATACTTTTTCATCAGCTTTCTCATGATGAACTCTTCCCTAGAAATTTCTAAACTAATTTCATTTTTATTCTTTTTTCCTCCAAATTTTTTCCCCTAAACTTGCAGAAATCTTGATAGCAGATGGCTACATATATACATAGACTACATAGAAATGGTTCATTTAATGTTGCTGTTATGTTGACTTCAGCATAACTTTTCTCCAAGTTTTTGGTGGTTCTACTCTGAAAGAAATTAATGAATGTTGTGCTAAAGATGCACATCATTATTTTACAGGAGCTAATGCATTTGCACAAGTTTTGTGTCATCTTGTCACTGTTGTTTGAACTCATGGCATAAATTTGAGAAGTTACCCTTTGGAAGCTGTGATGATTCCAAATGTACCAGATTGTTTTTAAGCAAAATGTTAAGTTTCAGTTTCACCAATCCTCATCCTTTTTACTTGCATGAGCTACAAATGCCTAAACAGCTAATCTCATGCTTCTCAAGCAGAATATCTCGGTGAGAAGATTAAGCTTTTGATTAATGAAAAGCTTTTCAGAATATTATAGGTAAAATTATTAAATTCAAATAAAATGCTTAGTCATGAGATGCCATGCTGTGTATAAGCTGTAGAAACAATATTCATCAGTTGCCTTGTAAGTGAGCTCTGACTGGTAAATCTGTGTTATACTTAAAATATGTTTACATCTGTTATAAATCATTATTTTTTACATATCTGAATATGAAAGCATAATTACTGTAAAGTGACACATCAACCCAAGAGAAATTAAGTTTCAATTTTTTTGAAAATGGACTCTTGATAGAAAAGCAGATGTAATTTCTTGAGGAGAATATGTTCAAATTATGAGATGGTTTTCTTAAAGGCTTCCTAAAGAAAAGAAAATTTCTGATTACAGAGCATTAGTGTCTGTTTTTTCCAGTTTTCCCAAGCACTGTCTGGGAAAAGACAGGAGCTCTTAGAACATTTGTTTACATTTAATTGGTAGGTCACACATTTTTATCACAGCTAGTTAGAAATGATTTGAGTATCATGATTAGTTATCATCTTGTCCTTTAACTGCTGCCCCAAAGTGTCTAGTCCTCTGCCAGAGCTGCAGGTGTTAAGCAGATGTCTTAATTCCTGCTCTGTATTTCAGGCAGTTGTCAAAGCCTGTGTTTCAGCAGCTGAATCAAATGCATTGTGTCTGCCTAAGGCTGAGTTACTTCTTTGTTACCAGTGATGTTATGGCCCTCAAAAGCCTGGACATTCAGTGGCTCCTGAATATTAGTGATGTCATCTTGAGCTGAATCTTTTCCATACTCTCTCATTTAGGGTCTGGTTTATCATTGCAGGACTGGAGTTTTCACTTAGACTAGTTCATAGCTGTAACAGACATTGAAAAAAAAAATTAAAAATCCACCATATAAAACCCTTCAAGGCACAAAACATAAATGTAGACTCTACATGAATACTTTTGTTAAAGAGACTATTTTAAATTCCTGTTTAGCAATGGAAGTACTAAAAAGGGAAAAGGAAGACCTAATACATGATGCTCTGTTTTTAAGCAGACTCTCTTCTACCTCATTTCATTTCCTTCATAATCTTGATATATAATTATTCTTAACATATAAGGTGTATGGGTTTTGCATGTTTTAATCCTTGCACCTTGACTAATTGTCATTAAAGACAAAAAACAATCCTAAAATCCATGCTGCAGGTGTTCTAATTTATTACTGTCTCTTGTGTGGCTTATTTAAAAAACAGTTGGCTTTGTTATACATCCTCCCATTAGACTTTTGGAATTGTATATGTGTATGTATGAGCAAAGGTGTGTGTATATAAAAATCTAGTGTATATATAGAAATATTTTAGCTGTTATTTTAGAGTAACTTGATAATTCAGAATTTGTTGGTTGTCTTTTTTTAATACATTTAGATTCAAGCAGATTTTTAATCTGCTAATTTGGCTGCTATTTAATAAGTTGTTGTTGCTATTATTATTTTAATTTTAATCCAGAGTGCTTGCTTTATAAATGATGTCAGGAAGAAACAACAGAAAATCATTTCCCCCAAACACCCCTCAGAAACCCCAAAATAAAACTTCTCCCTGAAGATACAATTAAAGGATACAATTAAAGTTGTTTCCTTGAGATGAGATCTCCAACTGTATTTAAGAAACAACTCCTTTTTTGAGAGATTGATTCGGGATAGGAAAGAGTTGTAACCTGAAGTGTTGCTGCTCCAAGTAAAATGGCTTTTCAGAAAACAGAATTTCTATTTGTGCTGAAAAAACTGTAATTACTTTTAAGAGTTGAAATCCTTTTTAAACAAAAATCAGTAGAGTTTATCTGATAGCAGTAGTGCCATGAACATTTACACCTGCATACAAGTTAGCTCATTAGTTTTCACAATGCTGAAGGAGGTTTATTTTTAAAAAAAGTGTTTTGCTCAAATGCAGTTGAGAACTTGGGTGAGTTTTTTTTTCTGGTTCTGTTTTGGTTGGGTTTAGTTTTGGTTTATTTTTCCTCCGTGAAAAATCAGTTATGTCTCCTGCAGCATCTGCTTGAAAATGGTGGCAGAGAGGAAGTAGTATTCTGTATGTAACATTTTAAAAATAAATTACAAATATTAATTCTTCTAATTACTGAAAGTAATACTACTTAATAAGTACTTAAGGTGGTTTATGTAAAAAATACATGAACAAGAAATTCTTCCCCCAAGCCACCAGACCTAGGATTTTCAATAGATTTTAATTTTTCAGAGCAGCAAAAATTTTGACTGGTTATACTTGGCATGCACTTTCTTCATTTGGTGAAGCAAGAGCCGAAATTCCTGGTTTAGCCAGTTGATTCATCAGTGGTGCATCTGTGAAATACACAATATGATTTCAGAAAAGATGAAAGAAAATGCTGAAGGATTTAGGAAGAACCTGCTACTACCGTGGTCAGCTTGAGGCAGTAATTTACTGCACATTATAGGTAGTAAAAAAAAGGTTGTCTATATGAAATTCTTCCTGACCAAAGCTGATATGTTTTTTTCTCAGAGGTTACAGTGGGATGTATTTCTCCTCAGCATAATTTGGCATCCTTTGGCTCTGATGTTTGAAATTTATTGTGAGTTAGTAAGTTGTAAACTAATACTTCCCATACAGTTATACAGGTAGAAATTTTCTATTTCAATACACTTCAGTGTATGGAGAAATTAATAGAGTTGTTAGGGGTAAATGTATAGCTGTTAAAGTTTGCTGTATGGAGGAAAATATTTGTTTTCTGTTGTGAAAACAGTGTGTTTACATTAGTGTGATAATTATATATTTATAACTACTGTGCAAGCTTTATAAAGCATGAAATTAACACAAACCTTTGAGAACTGGAATAGCACAGATCAGACAACATGGATGTTCTGGGTATTATTTAAATGCTTTACATGAGGCAGAGCTGGTACAGAAAGCCCCACCTGTGGAACATGTCTCTACTTTAAAGAATGGAGTTCCATATGAGTTCATACTAAGTGAAGGTATACGTGCATGTATTGCAGAAGCAGGCTTTTGGTTGAGAATAGGTTGGGGTTCTTGCAGTCTTTTAGGCTGGCTATTTTCAGCACTTTCTATGCCAGCTGCAGAATTTCAGAACTTGATGATACTTTTATCACTTGGTCTAGAGATGTATATTTACATCTCTACCATTTCCCCTACTGGGAATTCAACTTAATTAATGCCACCTCTGTACAAATACAAGATTGTCTCTAGTATCTGCTTTCTTGAATTATCAAAGATTAATTTTAGTATATTTGATCTCCACATTTGTAGAGAGGCAATTATTTCACTGGAAACATTGAACAGTTATGTAGAACATTGCCATTATAAACTTTGGAATTAAAACCACTGCTGTCTGTGGAAACTAGAGGTGCTAAATTAGTAAGGGGCAAAATGTTCTGCTGATCATACGACTTCAGAGTGAAACTCTGAAAAATAAACTCTTTGTTTATTTTTGGCAACTTCTGCCTGAATTAATGATCATTCAAATGTGGTATTAACATAGTGTGCCTGAACTCTAATGTGTTTGTTTGGCTTTAAGTCATTAATCTAACTATAGGAGGAGTCTAACCCTTGCATTGTGTGTTGGGTATGTCATAGGATGAAACCAACGTCTCTTCTGGCCAGCCCACCGATTTGTTGTACTGGACGACATCCAAAACCATGAAGGTGTTGTCCAACACTACTGTGACTACCAAAGCCATGCTGCATGCTGTCAGTGATGGGCAGTGGTGGAAGAGATCATTATCTTATCTGCGACCATTACATGTAAGGGATTGCAGATGTGTCTCCGGATGTTTGCATGTATGTTGATACATTAGTAGAAAAACTCAGGTCCTTTTTAGGACCTGGTAACTGAAGGCCTCAAATCAATAAATGAACTACAGACATCATGGGATTGTTTGCAAGCAATTCCCAGTAAAGGAAGGGGTCTAAAGCTATTTTCTTGTTTTCTAGTCTGTTATCTCCTGTTTTCTTAGTGTAGTGTAAGAAGGCCTAATTAAAATTCGGTAGAACTTTAAAACTTTGGGGAACAAAGCACAGTAAAGCCTACTCTTTAAATACTGTCATCTTGTATTCAAAGCTATTCCTTTTCAGTTTCTCTTTTCTACTTTCCCTGTTTCAGTGAATTTTGTATAATGTTTATGATACTATTTTTTCTGATACTACTTTGGAACATGATTCCTTTTTTAAGAATACTGAACTTCATTCAGAACTGGTTTATGTAAGATGACTCCTTTCTTGCTCCCCACTGAATTCAATTATCTTTTCATTTACAATTGTTTCCCTTCTGAACAGTGTTTACAGAATTTTTATGAGCTTTTTTACAACTAGGCTCAACTATACTTATTTTTCCCAGGGCCAAGAATTTGGAGATGTATTAAAAAGTGGGCCTGGAGGAAATGCTGCTGTGGAAAAACAGGGCTGTCATCCATTTTATGAGTCTCTAATTGATGATCCATATGTTGACGAAGTAAGTTACAGTTACAGAACTCTGCAGTTTTTTGTTAGGATCCTATAATAAGGAAAAATACGGATTTTTGATTATACGTGTGACTTGAAATTTTGTGCCATAGTAGGAAAAAATCCAGAATTAAACAAAGGAAAGCAAATTCAGGAACTGAAGTAGGCAACTGCATGTGATGAAAATGATCCATATAAAAATGCAGGGTGTAGAGTGCCTGTGTCAGTTGTCTTTTTACTTCCAGTCTGAAGTCAGCTATGGAACATACCAGAACAATTCTTCACAAAGCTTTGCTGAAGTGTTGCTGAAGATAGGGAAACTCGCAGAAACAAGAGGTGAAGGAAAAGACCTAATTCCAACCACAGAAGGTATGGCCATATTGTATATATCTGAATACTCCTGTATTTACTATATATAGTGAATACAGAAGTATCTGTGAGTGGGTTTAAGTGTGGAGAATTGCTCAGAACAATCTGAAACATTGCCTGGGTGTTTTGCATGAATTGTGATCTGGTTCAGCAACTCTTGTTGGTAAGAAGTCATGTTAGAAGTAGCTGCAGAGTTTTCAAGGGAATTGGTGTGTTTAAGAGGAGTTGCTCAGCAAAGACTGGAAAAATGAAAGTTGTCTTTAAATAAGCAGAAAGTATTATTTGGGGCTTGGCAAAGATAGGAGGAATTGCTGAGTGTTTCCTGAATATTACCACGTACAGGTAATGGGAATTTGCAAGCCAGTGTTAGTTATTTCTCTGTATGCCTGCATATTCAGTTGGTCAGATTCTGTGCCACTGTGTTTCCAGGTTTCAGTATTGCCAGGCTCATTGTAGTATTTTATTTCCCAGTTAATGCTTAACTACAGCTTCTGAAATCTTTAGAACTTTTTGTCTTCTTCTGAAATGTCTACGTGTTATAGGTTTTATTTAATACTTTGTTAACTGAAACAATTTCACTTTTTAAAAAAAAGACAAACCACAAAAAAACCACCCGTGGTTGTTTATCTTTCCTTTTGGATGTCTCCTGCTGGTTTAAGAAACAAACTGTTTAAATATTTACATGCTGTTAATGTCTTTTAAAGGAAGATACATGTATTATATTTGACTCTGTGGTAAATCCTGTCATGAAAAATCAGTATATATTAAATCATTTGCAATATGAGAAGTTTCAAGTCAGACTTCTGTCATAAGCCACACACTTAATTGAACTGTTTAGTAAAAACCAGAATATTTGTCTTACAAGTATATGATTCAGTAGTTTGAGATATGTGGTATTTGTACAGATAACCTGTGTAGTTCTAGTATAACAACATTGTGAATCAGAAAGGGTTAGCAATAGCTTGTATAAATGGGAACTTGTGCATGTTTTGTTCTTTCCATGCTCTCTTAATGCAAAAAAGTCCTTTTAAATCAGTACTTACAAACTCATTTATTGCATGCTGAATGCCCATAGGCTTTAGCTTTGATTCCTGTGTCTTAAAGGAGGGGGAGGCAAGGATTAAAAAGTATTTATTGCTTTCTTAGGGAAAATTATTTAATTGGGAGATCTGGGGTAATAGTTCCTGCTTGAAGTTGAGTAATTGGAACTGATTGTTTACAATTCAATGGCTGCTTTTGAGATGGTAGTTTCAGTGTTGGGGACTTTTGCTTGAAGAAGAAAAGAAGTTTTAGATTCTAGCTTGAGTTTTTGAGCATCTGTCTCCTTCCTCTTAAGTGTGCAGCGTAATATTTTTGCCATTTAATACTTCTCTTCCACCACTTTTATTCTGAAGAGTTTCACTTAAAGAGGCCCTCCAGCTGTGCTCTGAAACAGAGGTCTGTGTTTTCCTCTGGCAAAATGGGCTGGGTTTATTCTGGACTCAGCAGTCCTGCTGTGTATGACACCTTTTGGTAGTCAGTAAACAGTGTTCTTAAATGTAAGTGTAACACAGCTTTCTGTAAATAAATGAATTAGTAATTTGCTATTTGTAGTGTGTTTAGCCCTGGATTAATGGTGTCGCGATAAGGAGCAACGAAGGGCTCCCAAGCAGGTGCAAAGGAGGATCTTTATTGCCAAGAACCTGGTCTTTTTATGCCATTAGTCAGTTCTCAATTTACATAGTTTTAGGGCACAACAAACCAAATTTAACCAACCACCATACGCCACGGTGTGGGCACGAGGCATTCACACAGCCTGCCTCACTTCCCCTATCTTGGCTGAATCGCTCTCCCACAGCCCCTTTCTACTTAGCCTAAGTAACAGGCTGAAGCCATGATTTTAGCAGGCCTTTCCTTTACAAAGCTTTGCTTATGGTAACATAATGGTATTGGATCCCACCTCTTCTTACCCCTTCTTAAAGCTTTGCTTTGCCAATTCTCATGAAAATCCTTATGATGAGTTAACACTTTCAGGATTGTGAAGCTTGAAAATGTGCATATTGATAGCACACTGCTAAAATTTAAAATCAGGCAATCAAACAGATATAAATCCCACTTACTATTCTGCATTTTTATCATTTTCAGGCTTCCTGTACATTTTTGGGAGGATTTTGCCGCATGAAACTTGAATGCTAATATGAGGTGCCAGCTACTGCAGTGGTCTAGTAACTGCAAACATAGCAGATTTCAGTTGATTTTGCTGGCAAGTTTGAATCCCAGCTGTTTACGTTTAGCAGCTGTCTTCTAGGACAGTTACAGCAGCAGGTTTCAACTCCATCAGAAGAACTGAAGAACCTGGACGGAGATGTAGTTTAGCAAAGAAATCTTCATTGTACTTGGCACTTTGTCTTAGGAGAGGCTGGAGTAGGCATCAAACTCTGTTTACTATAACAAGTGCCATGTGCAGTGTGAGAGACTGGCTAAACTCTTTCCTCACAGACAGTGTGCATCATCGTAGAATCGTAGAATGGCTTGGGTTGGAAGGGACCTTAAAGATCACCTGGAAGGCAGGGACACCTTCCAGGTTGCTCAGAGCCCCATCCAGTCTGGCCTTGAAAACCTCTGTGATAAAACTCAAGATATGTTGCTGCTTTTGTGGATTTGGTGGTGTTAAGAGCCTTGGACCTTGACTTTTCTTGTCCTTGCTACCTGGATGTAGGTGGTAAACTGAGTATTTTCAAGTGAAATGGTAATCCTCAATCTCCCTGGGTCCCATAAAGCACTGCTTCCTCAGCTGTGCATTGATAGTGCACCCAGACTTGGTGTGGCTGAGGCCGTGTTGTGCATCTCTGTTTAATTGTGGTTTTCTTTCTCCGTAGGCCTTAGGGATTGATCAGGAGGTTGAAGATGAGATTTGAAATGATGGCTGCATTTCTTTGTAGCCACATTAGGCACTTAACTCGAAGTAAACCCAAGACAGTCAGTCCATACCTGTTAATCCTTAGGAGTTTTAGAGCAAGTAATACCTTAATGTTCCCCATGATTTTGTAGTTGTTTGTAGATATGGTTGTTTAACTGCAGTATATACTTCTAAGTATATTGAGATTTTATCATGGGCTAAATGAGCAATTGAAGACTCAAAGCAGTTTTTGCATTTTTTTCAGAGGAAAATTCATGGAAAGTGAGTTAAAACTGTCTAAGTGTTGAGAAATTCCAATTTTCACAAATACACCATTTTTTCCCTACTTAGCCTCTCAAAGAGGCTTGTGGCATAAAGACCTGCACAGGAAATAAAAATATTTGTAAAATCAGATTATTTTTATGTTTTCCTGAGAAAGTCATGCTTGTGGGACAGCAGTGAGACAGCAGCATTGGCACTTTGCTTGTCACTGCCTGCCCTCCCTGGTTTGCCAACCCTGTAATGTCTAATCTCTTTGGCAGATTCCAGATTTGGAAGTAGTCTGAAATGACGCTAAGTTCCGGTAAATTTTGTGAAGATACATGACAGGGTACAATGGCATCTTGCTGATGTCTGAAGCCTGTAATTTGAACTCAGCCCTGTTAGACTGCAGAGGATTCCTGTAGGCCTTCACTGGGAGACAGAAATGTATGAAATTAGTCTTTGTGTGTACATGTGCTTGTGTGTATGTAAAGTGGACAACTAAGTATGGATACATGAAAACCTATCATGAACTCAAAAGCATGCAGAAAATTTATTGAATTGGTACAGAAGGCTATTTTTTTTTCCCAGAAGGTATGACAACAGAGGCAGTTCTTTCTGCTTGCATACATTCTGGGAGCTGGGATGCCATTGTGTCAAAGCTTTATGCAAAAGTATGACGATAATCATAAATCATTTCTGGCCCTGTACTGGTGTAGTGTTCTTCGTAATGATTGCTATCCTAATGGAGAAGATCAGTTTTTGTGAGTGTGGCAGTTGTCATGTTGGGGATGTTAAGTTGGAAGAGAACCCATAATTTACTGTGTATTCAAGAAGTTTTGCTAACAGTAATTCTCCAAAGAAAGGGAAAAGAGAGCAGAGCTGAAACACTTCTTCCCTCCTCCCATTTTTTTTTCTGTTTAACTAGAGGTGTTTGTATGAATACATAAAGTAACTGCTTGTGCTCAGAGGAAGAACTAGTGATTTTCATCAAGATTTTAATATTAGATATTTCTAGAGTTCTTGTTATCTTTGCTTGGACAGCTTTAGAGTTATTTAGAGTGTAGCAGAAACAATCTGTCAGCAGCAAGAAACTGTCTGAAGCACAGTAAAAGCCATTTGAAGTATAAAGGATAGGTGCTGTTGGACAGGCTTATGTAGCAGCCTCCGTGATGGCTTGTCACATAAAAATTTAGTGTTTGTATCTGGCTGAGGGCCAGTGTGTAAATCCAGTTTAGGGTGATGGCAAATTAATGATAATCTGAAAATTTTAATTGGTCATTCAAGCCTTTTATAAATCATTCTTTGGAACAAAGAATTCCCTGGGGGACTATGTGTAAAGTAATAGTGTTTTTGTCAGCATGCCCTGCAGAGGAGTTTGTGTAGTGTGGGAATAGGGGTGTTTGAGACTTCCTTGAAATAAACAAAGAGCTAAGTTGCTGGAAGATAGCTTCTTCTACTGAAATAATATTGTTATTAATAACATTAGTAATAATGTAATCTATAACAATGGAAACAACCCTTCCCCCCCAGTTTGGTATCTATAATGTAGAAAAAACAGGTGTCAGTTTTACCAGAAGTATGTGTTTATAATCAGATGAATTGATTCCAATTGCTGTAGTACTGATACTTCTGTTTGCAGTACACGGTACAACCTGCTTTTGGTATTTCTTATGACACTTGCAGCTTTTTGTTTTTATTTTTAATTAGGGCAGAAGTTTTTAACACAGTTTGTTGTGTTCAGTGGTAAGGTAATTAGAGTTCAGGCTTGAAGGTACATTTTGTACCGTTCCTCTACTTGGTGTTGTCGAACCCTTACAGCATTACATTATGTCCTTGATTTTACAAGCAAAATATTTACTTCTTGTAAAACAGTACAGGTGGCTTTGTTTAGTATCTGTTATTGCATAGTCTCATTCTTCATTGGTTAATCCATCAAACACTCTGCCTGAAAGTTAAAGTAAAGCTTTGCTGCAGTTTAATTATATATTCTCTCTCTCTGGATTACTCTGATAAGTGTTTAATTAAGTACGTCTGGAGTGCTTCAAGCTAGTGTCTAATGAACTATAGTTGCCCTGAAAACATATTATTTGCTAGCTCTCAAGGCCAAGTGGGTCAGTAATCCAGACTTTGTATTTGCTCCCTCTGTGTTGCAGTTCTGCTACAACTGGCAAGTGATGCTTTACCAAAGGATATGGCCTTGTCTCTTGCCTATCTACTTGCACTGCCACAGGTATGTTGATAGTGACTTTGTTTACATGTTTTTGCCAGGAAAGACTATGCATAGCATTTCAGAATTCCTTTAGGAAATTTCATTTCCTTAAGATTTTAAAATTTTAAGTATTTGAATTCATTTTAATACACATTTTTACAGATTGGGCTGGTGCATTTAAAGGAAACTGAAGAAATGCCATTGGACAGTCCATTGAGCATGGCACTAGTGAAAAACACATTTTCTTACTTAGAATAGAAGTTGGGCCACCAGACTGACAATTCTAATGTAACTCAGAAACGTGAATAATAACCTTGTGTTATAGAAGCAGCAATAGCGTAGTTGGAAAATCAGTTTGGTTAGATATTTGCGCAAGTGGAAGAAAAACCACCATAATGTAGGATTATCTTTGTGTGCAGAGGTTACTGATTTACTTCTGTGCCAGAAAAACATAAAGCTATTTCTGAATGACAGCAAGTAGCTTTTTAGAAAGTTTGTACGCTTCATGTTGCATGCTTTTTAATTCTTTCATGTAAATTAATGCTCTCTTTCGTCTAGGTGGTAGATGCCAACAAATGCTTTGAAAAGCATTTACATTCTGCATTATGTCTCCAGCTGGCAAGTTATTACTACAGCCTGCAGATCTATGCTCGTTTGGCACCATGTTCCGTGAACAAATGCCACCCTATCTACAGGGTTAGTACTCTTTTCTTTTTAAAGCCACATCCATTAATGTGCAGCTAAAAAGCCAGTACATGAGTTAAGCCTGTTAAGAAGCTGATCTGACTTACACTGTGAGCAGCCTGTTAGGTTACACATAATTATTCCTTTACAGTGCTGTAAACAAACAAGTACTTCACAATTTGTGGAGGAGTTTTTGAAACACATATCAAGTGTCATTTTTAGGTAATAGCAATCAGTCTTCAAAGTAGCTTATAAGCACTGAGCAGTAATGAGTATAGCCTATGCTGTTACCTTGCAATACTGTATAAAAGGCAATATAGTACTTCCCAAGAAAAGTGAAGAGTCCATTTCAACAAAAGCAGTGCTTCTCATAAAGTTTCCATAGCCTCCTCTGAGGTGTGTTGGATTTTATTTCAGTTTACCTATGGTGTTTTGAAAATTTATCCTCCTTCACTGAGAAATATTTTTTATTTCCTTTGACAAGTTTCTGTTTTTGGAATGGCACTGCACTGCCCCTTCTCCATCACCAGTGGTTAAAGCAGTTCCATGTTGAAGTCCATACTGAATGGAAGAGGTAACATACAAAAGTTTAGTAAGGCACAAATTGCCATTCTTACTGAGATACCTGCAAAAAAACTCATTTGCTCCAAGAGTGCATTTCTGAATTTACACCAGTTCCTTCCTCCTGTGCAGTGGCTCTCTGGACTGTTTGGTTTTCAGCCCGTCTCTCAATTGTAAAAAAAAATTGTTCTGAAAGAACACTTCTGGTCACAAGTTTTCTGAAGAGGAAGACCAGTAATCACCACTGTGGCATGAGAGCAGAATTGGTTTTTTCTGTTTTAAAAATGACTCCTGATTTACAGCGGAAAGCCTGTTTTGATACTTGCCCAATTATGCAATTAGGAAGCCTTTCATGTTCCTGCTGAGATTTGCATTTTACTGTCTTCTGCTTAGATGCTAAAGGAAAACGTAGCCCACAACTGTGGGGCTTGCAAAATATGTTGGTTGTGAGGAATTAATTTATGTTTGTTAAAAAGCTTTCTTTGAGCCTATAAGTCATCCTGCTGCAAAACAACTTTGATAAACAAAAAAGTTTGTGGGTTTTAGTTTTTGTGGTTTTTTTCTTACTTTAGCTTTCTTCAACAGTCCTATTTTACAGGAAGAGCTAAGAAGCCTAAGTTACAAAAATGAGAACAAATCTTAGACTGAATTATTTGTATTCCCAATGCCATTTAATTTGAAAAGTCTTATCTATGGCACCATGTAGTTTATCTCTTAACTGTGATGTGATCTTTGGCTAATCTTTAGTTCCATCTTGGTGAAATATTGTATGTGACTATGATAAATATTGGATTCTGAGTTGTTTGCTAGAAAGAGTAGGTTCTATGTTTAAGCTACTCTTAAACAGTAGCTTTTGAAAGCACCTGTATGAGAAGATTGAGTGAAGAGCACACTGAAAAAAAGGAAAAAAAAAAACGACAAAAACTGGCCTGGATGCCAATAAGAAAACAACATAGGTTAAACACTAATTTATAATTCATTGTTACTGATTCCAAGGGTGTTTTGAGTGAAGGAATGTCACTGAAGTAGAAAACAAGAAATAGAAACAGATGCTTTTGACCAAAGTAAACATGTTTTTTTTTTGGTCAAAAACTCGAACCAAAAACCGTAAACACCAGAGTTAAATGCTTGGTTTATACTACAAAGCAGGAATTTGTTTAAATTTACATTTTAGATGCTGGTAATAAAGATTGGGTCCACCTGCAAACTGGTTTCATCAATGCCATTCTAGTTTCTGTCTATGGGATTAGATTTAGCGGGGGGGGTTGGGTGGAGATGGGGGGAGGATTGTTTTTCTGAAGAGTTCTTTGGGAGGAAAAGAAAATTGATATCAAACTTTCATGAGCATGCTACAGTTGGTCGCAGATGTCATTCCATAGTAGGTTGTCTTCCGACTCATGTCACTGGTGTCTTGCAACACGTTTATCTTGTGGCTGTTTGTGAAGGCAGAAGTGTGTCCCTGGGTCCTTTAACTGCCTCAAAGCTGTGCATTATTCTTACGAGATATCTGAGTGCATTTTTGTGGGTGAAGGTGCATAGCCAATCCTTGTTTTCCCCTGTTCTCACTCTTTATATAGTCAGTAATAATGTAAATCTGGCACTTCAGCTACCTGCTCAGAAGGTGAATCCTCAAGATGATAGAGCATTTATTTCTGTCTACCAGCATCTGAGTCACTGTAGGTATGATTTTTCTAGTCCAGTGAATCAAGTATACTGTTGGAAAAGTCTAGCTGAATTTATAAGAAACTATAGAAGCATGGAAAAGTCTACACTTCCTGTGTTTCTCATTTTAAAATGATATTGTTTGAAAAGAGTTCATGAGCACCGCTGGCAGAACAGGAGAAATGTTGGTAGAATGGAAATGAATGTTACAAGGATAATGGGGAATGGGACGAGAGCTCCTCTTCCATTTGCTAGGACAGTCTTCCAAGATTTGCTAGTTAGTCAAGAAAGATACTTGGAAAGAATGATTTGGTCTGTTGCATGAAAGCTTAATTTTTTTGTTTGTTTGTTTTAATTGTGATGTGAAATACTGGCAGCTAATATCTGTGCATCAAACCAGAGTCATAAATTGTCAGAAATTCTCACTACCATTTTTGTACTGTTGATGTCCAAAAGGAAATCAGCTTCATAATTTCAGTTTCTGATGAAGTTACTCCTTTGCTTTAAGGACAGAGGAATTTGGCTGTAAAGTATTGCTTTAGTTTTGTGCCCAAGAAGATTTCAAATTTTAGTTATGATAACATAAACATAACAGTCACAGTTTAGGGCATCTGAGCTATATTACTTTCTTGTCCTGTGGAATATGTTAAAGGAGCTCTCTAACCTAAGAAAACTGCAGATAAAGGTCAGAAGAATAGAACAAAATTTCCAGAAATGGACTGTATGTGGAATGTACTGGTGTGAGAAGACTAATTGCCCTTTGAAGACCTATATTTATTTTTGGTTTAGGTCTGTAATGGGCTGGACAGGAATGGGATTAACTTTTCATTGCAGTCCATGTAGTGCTGTGCTTTTGCATTTGTGGCTAGAAGGGTTGGTAACATGCCTGTTTTGGCTGTTGCTGAACCTTGCTTGCACAGTATCAAGGCTGTTGCCCCGCTGCCACTTTGATTCACCTCTCACTAATTCCCAGTCTTGATGAACAAGAAGAGAAGCTGTACAGCTGATCAAGAAATTTGCTGGGTAATTTTTGTTGTTAGCAGCTTATCTCCTCATTTGTCCTATCCTGGTGATCTGATAATTGACCAAAATAAAGTGTTTACTCTAGAAAGGAGTGAAAGAGCTTAATTATCCTGAGGTTAATGAATATGTTATGTTCCTGTCCTCATGCTAATACTCTGTTGCTGAGGTGTTTCTGTTGTTTTGAAGAGAATTATTTATTGACCGCAGCTGAAGGGGCAAGCTTTTTCTTGGAGCATCAAACAACAGTTACAACAAATACTGCTGAGTTGCAAAGGGGAACTTTGCACTTAATAGGAGACAAGAAAAGTTGCTGTTAGCAGAAAATTCTTAGTTTTTTTATTTTCTTCCCTTACATATTACTTTTCATTCAAGGAGATGAGTTTGATTCCTGTCCTTTTGTGCATTGCAGCTGACAATATATTGAAATTTAAGCTCAGAGATGCTCCTTAGTGGTTCTTTTCTTGTTGCAGCCTGGATTTGGTGAAGAAGCTGGAAGTTCAGTTCCACAGAGTTAAGTAGCCTGATATATATTTAGCCACTATGCAACAGGGTACATTTATACAGTGAACTTGTGCTCTGTGCACTTAATCTGCTTCCCTTTTCTGTTGCTTGCTGCTTTGGAAAGCCTCTATCAACATCTCTAAGAAGCAGAATTAGGTCAAAAGAGGAGTGCTTTGAACTTGGGACTGAATGTGTGGAAATTTCTGTTGGTCTGCCAGGATTTCATTCTGCAGGCTTGACCTGCTGCCAAGATGGTTTAGTAGCTTGTTTATAAAAGGTTGGTATAAATTATAAATACAGTTACATTGATCCAGAGTAAAGTAAAACTCCCAGCAATGGTCCATATGCTATGGCTTTATGTAATATTCCGCATATAGGATGTTGAAAATTAGGACTTAATTTGAAATGGAAATAAATATTATATAAGAAGGCTGTATACAGGAAGAGGGAGGGAGGCAGATTTGATGCATCTGATAACAGATGTATTACCCATGCTAGATGAGGTCTAATGGCTTTAACTTGGCACTCTAGTGCAAGTACAAGTCTGTACATGAGGTAGTCTCTCACTGGAAGTCGAATGCTCATTAAACAGTTGCATATTGGTTTGTATATCCTGTCATTCCTAAATTATGACTTCAGCCTACAAGAAATAATATATAGGTTTTTAATCTCAATTTGGATTTATGTACATGATATTTTACATTGAAACCAACATGCAAAACTGACAAACTCTGTCAGGCAGTCTTGTTTCATTCTGTCTGGATATTCACCTTTCCATCCATAAGTGCAGTGGCTAGCACTAAGGCTGCTGTAGATGGTAAAATGGTAGTGCTCTTTATTGTTGGCCTATGATTGACTTAAATCTTGACCTTTTTAAAGTCCTGATTCAAGCCCTTGTCTCCTCTTCAGCTCCTCTTTCTGTTTGGTTAGTGATGGTGAAAACCAGCAAGTTTCATTTGGCAGTATAATTTTTCCCTTTTGCTTCACTGTTTGAATTTTCTGTTGTATGTTCTGCATCGAGGTGGGTTGCTCCACTTCCTTTTCATGCTGCTGTTTATGCCTAATACTTCTATCAATTTATATACCATGCTGCTTGTTTATACATGTTCAGATACTATTGCTCATTAACACTTGAGGGTGAATCTGTTTCATTTGATGTATGCTTCGGTTTCAAAGTCCAGTGCATACCTGATAGAAAAGCAAAACTGGGAGAGATGAGTGTATAATTTCTTGAATTTATTTTGCACTGTTCTCTCTCCCATTGATCTTCCTTCATGTGTATGGAGTCTGTGATGGAGAGGAGAACCAAGGAAAAGGAGGGCAGTGGCAGAAGGCACCATGAATGAGACTACCTGACAGACTAAGAACTGATCTGTGGAGAATTCAAAGATGTTAGTATCATCAGAATCCCTCTTTAAATCATCACTAATGGTTTCTGAATAAAAGTGGTCTCAAAACCTGCCCCTGCAGGACTTGCTGCTGGCTCTTTCCTCTCTGAAAAAGTCATCTCCAAGCTTCTACCTCTCATTTCACTAGATTTCAAGTTAGTGAAAGGACCATTCTTCCGATCCACTTGCAACTTAAGTTTCTTGGCTGGACTTTAGTGAAAAAACTTGTGAAAGTATTTTGCAAAATTTTTGTGTATTAGATTCCCTTTGTCCATGTGCTCTTTGATACCGTCATAGCACTCCAGCCAGTGAAGAGTGGATTTCCTGTTACAGGGGAAACTGCTGACCTTTTCCAACTGATCTCTCAATACTCAGGGGTCTTAGTATTTGTTATATGGTTTTTGATCTTACCAGGAGTGGATATTTAACTTGCTGGGCTACAGTGCCTATGAAGATGCCTTTTACATCCCATTTTTTTCAGATGGAGCTTGCACTCTGGCATGTTACTTTTAATAGTGTTTGTTGATGCACCTTGGCCTGCCATTTAACATAATTTCACATTTGTGTTCCTTCAGAACTCTGGGATGAGTGCTAGCTGGTCATGGTGTGAATGCACATAAGTGACACTTTCCAGATTCATCGTAGCTCACCTGGCTCTTCTGAGCTCTCTCCCCACACCTTCATCAGTGAGGGCTGACAGGAAGGTCTCATGATTTCCACTGCTGTAGACTTACCCATGAGTGCTCCTTCCACACCTCTTCTCTGTGGGATCCTGCCACTTCCCTAGCCAGTGTCCTGATTTTAGGCACTTTTCAGAACTTTTGCTGTCAGCTTTACCATTGTTTATAAAACACTTTCCAGGCATTTTTTTAGCACTTTTAATTTCCTTTCTAGCTTGTCATATTTTGTGACTTTTCCTCATTGATTTGCTTATTGTTAAGTGATGTCTCAACACATAATCACACATTTTCTAAATGAGTGAATATCTAAGCTAACAAAAATGGAGAACTCACTCAACCCTGGTGTGTCTAAAGGCTTAAAGCTCAAGTAAGCCCTCCTGAACTAGCAGCTATTGTGATTGGTTTTGACCATCTTCTGGTATGATCCATGAAGTACTAATCCAGCAATTAGGGACATCGCAGTCAGACTGTGATAACTAGGTTCTTTTGGTTGAGGTGTAGTTGATATAGATGAGCCAGTGTTTCACAGATCCTCATCTTTCTTTATTAAGCACACAACATGACAAAGTATTGCCATTCTTAGTTGGGACCAAATAGTATTTGAGCGACTCAGAAAAGACCTGTTGTTAAATAGTTGTTTGGTGTTGCCCCCAACCTCCTGTTTGACTTCTTCAAGATCAAGTGTGCTTATGAAATGAGATGCTTACAGTCTTGTTTATTTCTGTTTTTCAAGGCTTATATGAGCTATTCTGTCGAATCCTACTTCTGAAAGCAGAGCAAGCGGTGTTCTTTAGACAGCTGTTCAGAAATTTTCTCTTAAAAAGAGGATCTTCAAACTAGCCTTTCATTTCAGCAGAGGGTTGAGGTTTAGCTTGCCCATGTTTCTCTGGAGACGTGATTTTTGATGCGAGGGAGATAGCTGGGATAAGTGCTAATGCTTTTCCTTCTTGGGAAGGATTTTGTTACTCTCTGGGAAACAGTACAAAGGTGACCAACAGCTTATGAAGCAGTCTTACCCTTGTCAAGCGGCTTTATCTTCTCTTTTACATTCTTTTTCCAAGCTTCTATAACTGTTCTCTCCAGTCAGTGAACATCATGAATTTTGCAGGCAACCTGCTTGAAATTTGCTAATCATCTAATAATAACAACGAACATTTTAGAAAAATTTTATTCATCTGAGTTGGCAATACATGTTACTTCTCAGACTGCTTAATTTCCATTGAGTGAGAGAGCAGGTTTCTCCATCTCTTTGTTTTTTAGTGGTTTGGCTCTTTGATGGTGAGTTTTGTTGGTTGGTTGTGTTAGGTGGGTTTGGTTGGTGGTTTTTTTTTTTGTTTTTTTTTCTTGGAGAATTGAGGCTAAGTGCTAGATCGGCGTCTTTGTTTAGCTGAGGAAACTATTAATGAAAATGTACATCCCAATAACATAAGGTGGTCACTGAGAAACTTGTGGTGCTTCTCAGAAGTGCTAGCAGTGCTCTTGGATTAGGATGAAAAATATCTGACTTCTGGCATTTTAATAACTGTCAGGGAAGAGGAAGTTAAGTGTTTTGTAGCTCATGGGATATCTAGTTTTCAACCTTTAAATTAGTAAGATAAAGAAGTATTTGCATATATCCAGTCAAGTAACTGTACAAATTAAAAAGAAACAGTATTGCACATAAACTGAACATGGATAATACTGCAGTAGAGTTTTACAGCAGGAGTGTATGCTTGTCCCAAAGTCTATATATGACTACAGCTGCCACCATGTAGGTAAAGATTAAAGATATATTCTGAAAGAATAGATGATAGCATCATTTATTGAAAAAGAAAGCACAATGATTTTATTTTTTTTAGAGAAAAGGGAGGTAGGCAGAAGGTTAGGATAATTACCAAAAGCATTTATTTACTGAGAGTAGTGCTGACTGCAAATGTGAAATGAATTATATGCTATGAATTCAGTAGGCACTTCACTCAAAACCATGTAGTAGTTTTCTATTTTCAGAGATGTTCTTTCAGTTGACACTTTAATGTTTTACATATCATGTGTTATTTTTACTAAAAGAGCTGTCAGGTGAAATGATGAGATTTTTCTACCTAAACCTGACTTACCAATCAGAAAATCTGTAAGAGAACACAAGGTAGGAAAAAAACCTATCAAAACATCTACTCTTGAGACAAATTATTCCTCATTCTTGTTGGAACAGCTGATAGAAATCAAGGCAAAAAAGTGTTTCTCTGGGGAGAAACTCGTCATGAGCTAGAGATGTGTGCCTGCAGCTGAGAAAGCCAGTTGTGTCCTGGGCTGCATCAGAAGCAGTTAGGGCAGCAGGTGTGGGAGGGGATTCTGCCCCTCCACTCTGGTGGGACCCCACCAGCTCTGGGGCCCACGGCCTAAAAAAAAGGACATGTACCTGTTGGAGCAAGTCCAGAAGAGGCCACCAAGATGCTCAGAGGGCTGGAGCACATCTCTTACAAGGACGGTCTGAGAGGTTTGAGGTTCAGCCTGGAGAACAGAAAGATCTGGAGAGACCTCATAGCACCTTCCAGTACCTGAAGGAGCTACAAGAGATCTGGAGAGGGACTTTTGACAAGTCCCAGACATAAAAGTGACTGGACAAGGGAGAATGGCTTTAAACTGAAAGAGGGTAGGTTTAGATTAGATATAAGGAAGAAATTCTTCACTGTGAGGGTGGTGGGGCACTGGAACAGGTTGCCTGGAAAAGGTGTGGATACCCCATTCCTAGCAATCTTCGAGGTCAGGTTGGATGGAGCTCCGAGAAAACCTGGTCTAGTTAAGTTGTCCCTGCCCATGGGAGGGGGCTTGGAACAAGATGATCTCTAAGGTGCCTTCCAACCCAAACCATTCTGTGATTCTGTGCAAACAGAGCACTAGAGCAATTTGTTCAAGTCTTCAAACACAAGTCGCTTAACATAACTATAGAAACAACTGCCTGGACAACATTTCCACTTACTTTTATGTTTTATTACTGAACAGCAGCCTCTTGCATTTTTTTTTTTTTTATTCCTTCAGCAGTGCTATAATCCAGGAGTGGGTATTTTTATGCAGTCATGCATCTGAAATGAAACTTCATAACATTCAGTTCTTGGGGAAAAAAGAGAAATCTGCGTGAGATCTGTGGTAAAGGTAGGAAGGGAGGCTAGGACATTTGAATCCATAGCTGCATTTCTGGATCTACGTGATCCAGATCCAAATTTTATAGTACAGTAGGAAATACCTTGTTTGCAGTACCATGTACCATACTGTGGTCAGAAGCATTTTTTTAAGAGTATGGATAGGCTTTAAAACCATTATACTTAAATGCAGCTGAGACATTAGAGTATGTTACAAAAAGTTCTGATGGATGATTTAGGATTTTAAATCTGAAACAGAATATTGTTTAAATGTCTGACTGTGTAAGATGTATAGGTTTAATAATAGAGATGAGATGAGCAATGGATTCTCTACTTCATTTTAAAAATAAGTTTGTACAACTTGATCCTGATGCATCTTGTAGCTTATAAAAGGTATTGTGGTAGGTATTACATATTGACCTGGTGTGGTTTCACAGGTGAGTGATAAGATCTGCTGCTTCCTGTAGCCACTGAAAAAATGGTTGTGAAAGCTGATCCTGAACAAAACTGTTGTCACACAATACGTGTAGCTGCAGCAGTGAAAGGACAATAATGTTGAGGTATCCTTGCAGATGAGTGATGGGACAGTGAAGGTTTATTTCTGAGATGTTCTGTTCTTCCATCTTAGCCATATACTTTATCTTTTGCTTTGGGCAGATCAGATGTGAGACAGCTGTGATATGGAAGGTTGGCCACCCCAAATTCATGTGGTGTTGTATCTAAGTTAATGTACTCTTGACTCACAGCATGACAGAAATCTAAGTTGAAGACAAGTGTCATTAATTTAATTAATGAAAATCTGTCCTGTGAAGAGATGGGAGTATATTTCTTGAGTGAACAGGCATGTTCAGGATATTACTTCTTGAGTGTTTTCCTGCTTCACTATGTGAGGAAAATTATTGTCTTACGTGCTTCACTTCATTCTTCTTTTCTTGCCTTCCCCTCTATCAAATTTGTAGCACGTTGAACCTCTTGCAGCAGGGACTGTGACAATTGCTACAAGGATTAGGGAGAACTCTCCTCTTCTTCCTGAAATATAAGTGCATTCTAGAGGTGTGGTTTGGTTCCCAGCGGCAGTGGTGATGGGCAGCAACTGCAGAGGCAGGGAAATGGGCAAGGTACAACTGTGTCTGCAGCAGGAATGTTACACCCTGCTCTCTGGTCTCCCTTGCTCATGTGCTGTCATCTCCCCTTTTTGCTAACCATGAGGATTTTGCTTGGTGTATGTGACTCCCTCTGGAGCATGATTTCTTTCTTAGGGTCTCTTAAAATAGTGTAAAACAAACCTGGTGTTACAAGGATCTGAGCACAAGAGAACGTGTCCTCTGCCTTCCCCTTTGGATTTCTGTGGCTGACCGCAGCTGCAGCTTTTTACCATTGCCAAAAGATTACAGTTCAAAAGGTGATGGAAATGCTTTGCAACCTCAGTCCAGAGAGGTCCACAGTGTCAGTTTTGTCTTCGAGGTGATTATGAGCGAATTGGCCTCTGCTGATCTAAGCAGTTTTTCTGATCAGTTTTCCTGATCATTTCTGTATTGCAGTCTCTAGATGATTTACATTAAAAACAGAATTTAAAAGAATAATGTATTTTTTTAGAACAATTGGATGGATTCTTGGTCTTGAAAGAAGTAAGCAAGCCAAATAGCCTTACAGTGAACTAATATTATCTCAGTGATAAAGTGTTCACAGTAGAGTGTTGGGGTTTTTTTTTTGTTTTTGTTTGTTTGTTTGTTTGTTTGTTTGTTTGTGTTTTTTTTTGTTTTTTTGGTTTTTAGTATTACCATAGTTATAAAGTGATTGACACTTCCTGAGCCAGAGAGGAACAGCATAATAGCTCATACTTTTTTTTTGTTTATTTGTTTCTGATATGTATGAGTGAATTAAGTCTTAAATAGATTGGAAGAGGAAAAAAAGGCATACCAACGTGCCAGGAAAAAAAACCCCAAAAATTGAAGATTAATTCAGGCATAAGAGTGAAGACATTCCAAGATCAGAACCTCCTATCTCCTTTTAAAAGCAGCGTTGTTTTTATACTATCACAGTGTTTTTATACTATCACATGTTTTTATACTATCACAGATTGAGGGGCTTCACAGGTGTCACTTCCAGAGGGTGGTCAAAGAGAAATAACTGCTTTAAAACATTTACTCAGGTGGATGCTGAATCGCAGCTGAGGCTTACTGGTAGTGACCAGTGGGGCAGTAGGGGTAGCAACTTGGTCTGTGCTGGGTAAATCACATCTAATAGCATGAAATTAAAATAGCTTTGTGCTGAAGTGATGTGTGCTTCTTCTTTTCTCTCAATTTAATTTTTTTTTTCTTAATTCCTAAATAAGACCTCTGTCAACACGTTATAATGTTAGCCCAATAGGTGAGTAGAATGCATTGGCAGGTGTTCCTGGGGGATTTCCCCTGGCAAAGCTATGGAGGCTTCTGAGTAAGGGCCAGCTCTTGTGGCTTCTGTGGAAACTTACCCTATGTTTACTATGTATGTATGTAAAATGCCCTTCCTGAACCATCACAGGAGAGAAAGCTTTGTTCAAACATCTGTCTGGAAGTACTGGAGGAGATTTATCTGGCAAATGAGGGAGTCGGACGCCTAAGCACAGTTTCTAACTGGCTGAAGGACTCTGAAAAACCAACAGAGAGAATTGTGTAGGAACTGTGTGGGGGTTAGTGGTGTGGTTTTTGACAGGTGACATTAGAAAGGGAACAAGTCGAATATGGCATCTTATTGGTCTTGCTTGTCAAAATTAGTTTGTATTTACACAAATTGCTGTCTGTTACAATTTGAAGAAAGTCCTAGAATTTATAGACTCTGTGAATGCTGCAGTAAGATTCAGACTTGTCTGATTTTGCTGATTTTCTTCATGGCCAGGTACTATTGCTAGCTGGTTGTTATGGTCTTCTCAATTAAAAACTGTTAAAATGTTTTTTGAAAACTGGCGATACAGCTGTAGTGATTTGTCTCTGTTACTGTTATAACAAGATGAACTGGGTATCTAATGGATGTAGAAATAGTTTTGCTTGTCTTCTAAAAGATTTGTATTATTAAACATGTGAAGATGTTAAAGAAATGAAATACTTAAAATTATGAAATAAAAGTTCTATGCAACTTGATACCAAACAGAAGACTTTGGGATTTCTCTAAACTAGTTTTGGATTCATATACTGTGATAGATTGAGCCGTAGCTTTTTTAAGAGGTAAGAGGATAACACTTGATGAAAAGATTTCTGGTGGTGAAGAAAATACAACAATCTTTGGCAACAGCTTGCAGTAAAAAAACTTCAGTTGTGTTTTCTTAATCTAAATGTGTAACTTTTGTCTTCTAGACTGAAGAGTCTGCACTTTATTTTGCATTATATATGTGTGGTTATATATACATGGGTGTTCACATAGTGTATGATTCTTCTATTCTAAATCTGTCGTTAGTAAGATCAATAGACCCCAAGACATTATTTCCAAGTAAGGTGTTCCTTGAAACTACAAACAGGCAGCATGGAAGATTACACACAGGTGCTTTTATGGAAGTATAAAAAAATGGGGATTTAATGTGAGAGAGTGGAAACCTAGCAATAGAGAGCAAATTTACTCTCAGGTTATCACAGGAACCTGCCTTTCTCAGTGGACTGGACATTTTAGGCAGTTATGTTAAACATGTTTCCTTGTCTTGCTCTGACTTTCCCTGTCTCCATGCTCTGTTTTCTATTATATCACATAGGATGAGATACCAGGGTACATAATAAGCAGTGGATGGGTTCCCAGCTGATATAATTGTGTCGTAGAGGCACTGCTCTGCTTGCCTGTCTCTTTTTGTGAGGTTTTATTATTCTGTTATCAGTCTCCTAAACAGCCTTGAAAGAAGTACTGATGTTGTTTATAAAACCAATGAGTTTGCAGTGTTTGGAGGGCTTCGGAAGTGTATCATGGGGAGAGGAAAGAGGATGCCTGTAACATTTAATGTGACTTGGTGAGCAGCCTGTCAATTAAGACTTGAGAAAAAAAAATCAATTTAGAATGACCAACAAGTCACGGAGAAAATAAAGCATGCCTTAAGGTTTAAACTTCTGGTGCATGGTTTACCCAGCTGTGCGGTCTAGTTAGTGTTCACAAGTTTATCTTCTAATGTAGCAGAATAATTCTGTAGTAAAAAACCAAAGTATATTGCTCTGGTACACTCAACATTTTTAATATCACAGCAGTTAAATTAGCTGTTTCTTTTACGAAGTATTTCAGCTACACTGGCATCCCCAGGTATTTTTTGGTGGCTCTTTTGGAGGTCCTCCTTCCTCAGTGGATGCCACACAGAAGTCACAGTGCTTCCTTTTGGCATTGAGCTGCTGGTGGCCTCATTTTTCATGGAAGAGAGAAATCAAGGTATTGAGTAAGCCAAGTTTTTACATATTACACACAGGTCTAGTCAAGTGGAGGTGCCTAGACATATCCGCTGTTCAGATCTTGAGATCATTTGGAACACTCCACAGTACATGCATTCGTTTTTCATGCTTTGTGTGCTAAACTGTTGCTTTGCTGTGAGAGTTTTTGACTACAGAAGTTAATGGTTTGTAAAAGATGCACTTGGGGTGTAATTTCTAACACAGAAAAGTAAGTTTTATTTGTGGTTAAGGTATTTTAAAAACTAAGGTTGGTGTAGTCCATAGATGATCAATATTTAATTCTTTGAATATTCAGGGGGTAGGCAATGCCTCATGTAATTTGTGGATCCTGCGATACTTCTTTGAAAGTATCAGGGCTCAACATGTGTAAGCCATTTCTCTCTTCAATTCTGTATAATAGAATGATATCAGAAATTCAGTAACTTTTCTTTGACTTCAGTGTTTGACCAATCAGCTGCCTAGTTTAGCGTAAATAAAAATGAGGAATTTAAAAACAAATAAATTCAGTCATAGTGAAACACTTGTTATTATTAATTTGGTTAAGTAAGTTTGTTTAGTTTTTAAAATTTTTGTATCATATGGAATAGACTAAAATGTTCCAAAAGGATAAAGTATAATAACATAGCAAATAGCCTTTACAGAAAATTTGAAATTCTGCTTACTTAAAATTTCTCAGAAATGGAAACAAATCTCCTAGTTCTGAACACAGGGGTCAGAATTTTTTGTTCAGAATTTGTTTTGTTTTGTTTTTTTTAGTTTGTTGTCAATTATTTTCACAGGCTGATCCAAAGACTGTGATTCAGATAGTCACAAGGCACGTTACTCAGTATGCCCATGCAGACTGGCCTGAAGAAGTTGCCACTTGGATAAATCAGCTGCATTACTACAATGAACGACTACTGGACTTAACTCAAGCTAAGACTCTGCAAGGACTTGGCAAAGGAGTGGACGTGCAGAGATTTACAGCAGATGCACAGTACAAGAGAGAAACAATTCTAGGATTGGCAGAGTAAGTAATGTCTGTTAGGTTTGTTTTCTCTACTTTAGAATGGAATAGCTTTAAGCTTTAAATTAGGAGAGTAAATTGAAAGTAGTGCTGACCTTCAGAGGGGGTAATTTACTTATTTTAGAAATTTACACTGTAATGCTGCTACAATTGGAGCTTTTTCTATGTAACTGCTCTACTTAAATGAAATGTTGCTCAAATAAATGGATCTATAACTTTTAACTGAATCCATAACTCTTCATTTACTCACTGCTAATATTAAAGTTAATCAGAGATTAATGAAATCAGAGCATAAGTGAAGGTTTGGGCTCTTCCTTTCATCTCTTTAAACCTGCCCTAGCAATCTATTAGGGTATGCCCATGCATCAAAGTTTGGAACGAACTATAGTTAAAAAAAAGAAAAGTTGTTAAACTGTATTTTATTCTTAATAATTTAGTTAGAACTGCTGTATATCACTATATTTTTTCCCTGTAGTCATTTAGAAGTAGTGAAGCCTTCACCCCATATGTTCTGATATTTAGCATGCTTTTGTCTCACCTTTCAAAAATCCAGAATACAAAAAAAGAGAAAGATATAGGATAGTACTTTTCATTAAAAAAAAATACCTTTAATTAATATCTGCATGCAGGTACTTCAAGCTGTGAACAAGTCATGACTATGGTGTGTTTTGGGGACAGTCACAGCTGAGTAGTTGACAGTCAGAGGAAGACTTCTCTGCAATAAGTTTTAAATATAATCTTAGCTAGATTTTCAACTGATGTCTGCATAAAGCTTTTGAAGAGTTTATTTAAATGTTTTCAGTTTTTCACCTGTGTAGCTACTCATAGCTACAATTCCAGTAGAAATTTGCTACTAAACAGAATTGATACACTGAATAAGAAGAGTTGTACAAGGTCAGGCTTTGAACACCAAGCTGCTGCTTTAAATCTGTGAAATCCGTACCTGCACAGATTTTGTCACTGCATTCATAAAAATAACTTATAATCATCTTTTAATGTTTCCATTGGAATTACCTACTTAGAATATGTTGTTATTAAGCACGTATGTCTAGTATTTCACTAGGTTACATCTTGATGACTACCTACAGTAACTTCAATACAAATAGCGTTCTGTTATTACAGATACTTACTTTGATTGCAGCAGGCTTACTTACATTGTCACCCAAGAGTTCATAGATGCTGTATCTTGTAAAAATAAAGTAAATATGAAGAGGAAGTTCCTTACAGTAAGTAGAGGTAAAAACACAATATGAAAGGGTTGGAAGAAGTGAGGCTTCATAGTATGTGAATGAGAGTGGCACTTGCATATTGGGCAGTTGGAAAGATCCAGTTAATTACTTGTTCAGTTTGCAGCTTCCTTGCTTTAATCTTCTCAGTTGAGTCTTAATCTGCATTTTCTAATGAAAAAGATGCACAAATTCAGTGTAATTGTGTAGCATATTTGTTCTTATTTTTTAAGTAAGTGCCTCATGTTTTTTAATTTTTTATGAAGTGCTGTTTGCAGGAACAACACCTGGAAGAGATAGCATTTTATTTATGAAGGAGTTTTGCACTAGAAGGAGCAATTTGCTAGAACTACCTAACCAGTAGTTGTCTGTTTTATGTTCCTTATTTGGTGTATATCTTTGGAGGCTATTGTGTATTGGTTTTGGACCAGTCTTGGTGGAACACCAACAAAATACATCCAGAGTATGCCTGTGCTGGAGCTTTCAGTGAGGATTCCTTTGGCAGTCCTCAGGCTCACAGTGACAGGCAGTCAGGGCTGGGCATGAAAACGGGTGTATAAAAAAAAGGTTAAAAGATTGTTTGCAAGGTAATGGACATTTTTTTCAGCTTTTCATTGTGCAACAGCTGCTTGTTTTTGTCATTTTCTTGACAATGAATAAATTGCTTATTATTGTTCTTCATTTATATGGTATCATTTCCTTAAACCACCATTGCCTTAGGCTGCCACTGCATGCCACTCTTAGGAAGGGAAGATTGTAGTATAGCTTATAAAATTCCAGGAGGAATACATTCCACTAGCTCCAAAAGCCACTCCAGATTTGTATGATTGGCTGGATTATTTTGCAACTAAAGCATTCATACCATCTTCTCTTTCACTGAATCACAGAAAGGTTGAGCTTTGAAGGGGCCTCTGGGGGTCATCTTGCCCAGCCTCCCTGCTCAAGCAGAGCCACCTTGCGTATTCACATTAAATACATTTTAAGTAAGTTGCTCATGACAGGCCTATTAGGAAGTAATTACACGCAGATAATGTTTCTCTTGGAATTGTCCTGAAAAGAAAAAACCCAACCCAACCAAACTGAAACCAAAACCCAAAAATCCCAGCATTAGCCTTAATAGTATTGCTTCTATGGTGGCCTAAAAACAGGAACCATTTCTCTCTATTTGAACCATACTATACTGAATTAGTAAAAATTAGTATGAAGTTAACTTTAGGCTTTCATATTTTACTATATTCTCTATCTATTGTTTTGTCAAAGGGAGTATGCAATAACAGAAAAGCATTTTTTAAAATTTTAGGACAGAGTGAGCTGGGCATCTTCGCACCTTTTAGTCTACAAATACTGAGAGTGTTTCTGTCTGTGAACTTCTGGGAAGAGCTTTGAGGATTTATGTACCAGTTCTGCTAAAACTAAATCATATAAATGCTAACTGTGACAAGTTACATCCTTCATCACTTTGTAATTGAAATGAAATGAAAACTGAGATTTTCGCTTTAGCACAGGGTTGAATAGAAGCTGCCATTGAGAGAGAGTGTTTGATGGAGTAGGTTGCTGTGTTTGGAATATCTCTATCAATTTGTTTTTTTCTTCTATTTTTTTTCCCCAAATGGAGCATCAAGTATAAGTAAATGCAGGAAGACATACTTAATATATTTTTATTTAAACATTTTTCTGTGTTCTTGTTTTATGAAAAAAAAATTAAAAAGAAGAAATCATGAGTTTTCTAACATAAGGATTTATTTTCATGTCAAGTCTCATAGGGCTTAACATCACTTTTCTTTCATATCTCTTCTCTGCCAGAACACTTGAAGAAAATGTCTATAAAATTGCTATTTCTTTGGCTCAGCGATACAGTGTTCCACTTTGGGAAGTTTACATGACCCATCTGGAATTTTTATTCACTGACAGTGGGTAAGTTGTCTCCTGCAAATGCACATACAATTCTGTTACACAGAAATAAATGCTAAGGTATGGCAGAATTGAATTATGTTGGGGGTGGACTTTGGGTTGTGTGTTCATTTGTCTTGTGTTGGGATAGTATGGGAATTTTTGTCTTTTCCATGTAATGCTTCTATAACCAGCTGTGAAAACTGGTATCACAGGCAAGGTTATAAGTCCATTTGTGTCTTATTGTTCTTCAGAGTATTCCAGGACTTTTATTTCAGTGTTCAGGTTTCCACAACTTTGAATATTTACTTCTCTCTTCCAGTAGCAACTTACCTTGTAGTTACTCTTACAGTCCTTGTAATATGTCCTGAAACATGATAGTTTCTCCATTTTTTTTAGAGTTTCCGTATTTATTGACCTCTATTCTACATAATAGTAGAGGAAATAAATATATTGGAGCTCCCTATTCACATTGTGCATCTGTTCATCTCAGTTTCATTTTTTGCTAGAAGCATGCTTTTCCTTTTAAGAATGTTTTACTGAAACTGTTCTAGCCTACAAGATTATGGTAGACCAGACCTGGCACTGCTCTGGCATAAGGGGAGGGGTGCTTATAGTTTCTATTCCAGAGTGGCTCCAGGGCCTTTATTTGTTAATTAATTTATTTATTTTAACCTCTGACTTCTTGTCAGTCAGGCACTTTTTGCCTGCTGAAGGATGAATAAACCCATTTGATGGAAGACCAAGCTACTTGCCTGAATTGCACGTGCAGATGACAGTGATGTAGAACTCCCTGTGTAATGCAGCAGCTCTTATCTACTGTTCTGACAGACATGATCAAATTAATTTGGTTTGTTTCGAGTGTTAAATTCTTAAAGCACCTTTAGCTTTCAGCAGTGTTTGTACCTCTCTTAACATTAACTATTAATTTAAAAGCATTAAAACATTTCATAGAACATGAGGGATAAGAAACAAAGCCTGGTGAATTATCTGGAGAAGATGAAATAACGTTCTGAGATTTTCTTCGCTTCCTCCAGAAAATAGGGAAGTCATACCCTCTAAATTTTGATGCTGCTAAATTATTTACTGCTTTAAACAAAACAGACAGTGAGGATATAGACGTGGCAACACTGGAGTGAATGTGAAAGAGCCAGCTGCCTTCTCTGGGAATAGAATATTACCTAAGGTGTAACAGTTTTTTATCATTTTCTTTGTTCTTGTCCTCCTTGAGTTAGTATTCATAGAATGCTGAAATCAGTGAAGTACAGAGTAACCATATTTTCCCTAGTGAAATTCAAAAAAAGTCTTAAAAATTTATGTATAACAGCATAATATGCTGCTGAGCATATTTTTGTTGTATCATAATCTCATTTTAAAATTGATAGACTGCATATGACCATTACAGTATATGTTAGTCATGGGATTATGGCATTAATAATACATGTTTCATTATGCACTCATTCTGAACTGAAAAGAAGTTTATTCTAAGACTTAATCTCTTTAACCAAATATGCAGTATTTCTATAAGCCACTTTATATAGGGAGAAGCTCAGAAGAGCTTCATAGTTTGTATTAACATAGTTTGTTTTAACTATTTCTTTGATTACTTGATGACAAAGAAATGTGACTTTTTTTGTGGAATATGAGTCTAAAAATCATTCAGAATGACATTTTAAAAAAATTAAATGGGAATTATTTCTTTTGAAGAATCTGATCACATTTGTTTATCAAAACTCTATAAAATGCAATTTATGATTTCAGCAACGTGAAATTGTTTGCCTATCACAGAACCTCTTGTTCCAGAATCTTTCTGAACATTATAAACTCTTCCTATCCCCAGTCAGCCCTGCCCTAAAAACGCAGCAAACATCTGCCAGTCCTGTTCATATAATTTAATGCTCAACTAGCCTTTAGTTTGAACTTTGGGTATGAACACAAAAAAATTGTCAGATCACACTCTTGAAATACATCAGATCCAAGTGTCTGCTTTGCCTGACATGAAGAGTGGATGGTGCTTTATTTCCATTAATACCATACTTGTTTTCACTAATACTGTAGAAAAATTACCAAATAAGAAGAATGTGTAGAATTAAAGTAGTGCTTGCAAGGTTAACAATCTCGGGGAAGGTTGTAGATGTAAAAATAACTCAAAAATATCTCATTCTCCCTAAGAAATCAGTTAATTTTTAAACTGAGAAGGTTGTGTTTGTTGCATTTGCTGTAACAAAATCATTCTTAGGAATGAAATTGAGACACTTGACTTGGATATTAAAGAGAAACACTAACTTATAGCATGTATACTTGGGGGGGAAAATGATGAAATTCTAATTTAATCAGTTTTAAAGGTAGGGGGAAAATCGAATGGTTTTGGAAGACATCAGATTTCCAAATGAAATGTACTATCTAATGTGCTATATGATTGGACTCTGGGTAGACTTGAGGTAGGAATCATCTGCAGGTTACTTCTTTTGTCAGATTTAGGTAAATCTTTAAGTTGAGAAAGATATAAACTTAAGATGATATGCACCCATTTTTCTCCCAGCTGAGGGAAAAAGGAGTGATTATCTTTTATGTAGTCAGCTGGAGGTGTCTGAACTCATGCTGTGAAAGAGCTAATGTATTCTTTTCAAAAGATTTAGGAAAGAATTTCCTGAAGCGGTGAGACTGACTGAGATCAACCCCAAGGCTTGTGATATTTTTATAAGCTTTTGTTGATGACAATTTGAGAAGCAACTTGGGAAACTGTCAAAGTGTCCTAAGTATGAATAATAATGCCAAATAGATTAATTACTGGGCAAGAGCCAATTTTTGGTGATAATACCTCACAAGGTATGCACAGGTATTCATCAGCTACAGAAAATGGAATGTAATGGATTGCGAAAACTTGTAACTGGGCAGTAGGATCATTCAGCCACAAGTGGTTGGTTGGTATGTTTAATAAAAAGTCTTCCTTTACACATACCCTGGATGTATGTTTCCTTTTACATATAGCTATACTCACAGATGTGAAATCCTGCTGTGAATTCCACTTCAGTATTCATAATCCTTAATCTGCATGTCCAAGTCAACAGGTAATAGGATTGGGAAATACAAGAGTTGCTTAGCTTTTGTTTATAGAGCATACAATTATCTAAATGTTTGTGAGTGAGACCAGAGAGGAGAGGGTTGTCCTGTCTCCCAGGTGTGGAGCTGTAAGAGTCTTTCATGGCACATCCAGGCCTTTAAGCAAAAGTTGTTTGTAAACACAGGTTATCAACGCTGGAAATAGAAGAAAGAGCACAAAGTCTTGGTCTATTTGAGACTTTGAAAACCAGTCCTGAAACCTTCCATGAACACATGGTTAAATATGTTTACCCAAGTATTGAAGGCCAAGATCACCAGCGGTTTCTTTACTATTTTACACTCCTGGAAAATTGTGGTTGCTCAGAAGCAGTGAAACATACTCTTAAACCTGAAACTCACATCCGACTCCTCAAAAAATTCAAAGCAGTTGCACCAGGTAGGAGAGTACCTGTTCATTTTCTTCATTGCTGTATTTATTATTCTGTTATGTAAATATTGACGTGATTATGCTTAGCTAGTTTATGTTTTCCAGGTAATCATTTTCTTTCTGTGAGCATAGGAGATGAATACAATTAATGTAGGCATAACTTCCTTCTCTTGTTTTACTGGAAATTTATTTAACCGCAGCAAGAAAAAACTAGTTAAGAACAGATTTCTCTTAGTGATGCAAGTTAAAATTACTGGTGATATTTCATAGTAAATTTTTAAATGAGAAGTATCAAGTTCCTAGAGTATAATTTTTAACACTACAAGTTTAATGTGAATATTCTCAAAGGACTTAAACCAGTTTACCTTTCAAGAATCTGAATTACAGAATATATTAGGGACTTTATGCATTTTGTGTGTTTGTTGGTCTTAAAGAGGATAATTTTTTGTTGTGTTTTACCCTTGATGTTACCTTTTGCTTTTCCAGAATTAGAGCACTGTTTGTAGTCCTACATTTTCAGACAATTCCTGTAAAATACACTGCTGCTAAGGACTCTGAAATTTTGAATACTGCTTTCAATTTGCTTGTTAATTGGGTATGATCTTTAATTTTAGTTGTACAACTCCAAATCCAGTTTCAGAATGAAAAATACACGCTGTATGGCATTACCTCCTATGGGAATGAATTAATTGTTCAATATTGGAACTTCATGTGTATTGTACATTAACTGTGCAGCAGAGTTTGAAGGGACAGTGCATATGAATTCATGTCTTGCAGGAAGAAAAAAGGTCAATAATTTTTTTGGAGAGGAGGGATAACCTTCAGTTCTTATTGATGTTATTCAACACTCAAGTTCTGTGATGCTTGCCAAAGAAAATTCTGCCAACAAGTTATTGTTTACCCTCAAAGCTATTAAAAAAACCATCCTGGGACTATATGTCAGGCATAAATTAGTCAGTTTGTGTGATAAAAAATGAAATCTTTGTGTTACACCCCTAATCAAAATTTTCAGTGTTCAGCATAGTTTAGAGATAAGAATCAAGGAACAACATCTAAGTGTTTATAGAGGTTGCAGGCCCAAAATATATGAATAAAAACATGGCAATAGAAGTCAGTTATCTTAGGAATTATATGCAAAGGAAATAAAATAAGTACCATTGCTACAAATACTTTCATTGTTGCTAGATTAATTTGCAAGGATGTTCTTCCTCTAGGAACTGGAGTAATAAACATGACTCTTGGTTATATAAATGTTGTAAATGGATCTACGTATCCTATCTCTAGCTGACCTTATTTAGTTTATTTGAAGTTAATGCCTTGCAATTTTTGCTAAGTGGTAAGTACCAGTTGTTACATGATCAGAATACATATTTTAAATTAATGACTTGTGCCTTGACTTGCATGAGGTTTTCTAGGGTGTCTATTTAAGTCCTAGCCTGATTCTGTATTCTATATATATGTTCTTGCTTCTTTGAGGATCAGCTTTTTTTATGTTGTGTCATAGAATCACAGAACGATTGGAGTTGGAGCGGACTTTAGAGATTATCCAGTTCCAAATCCCCTGCCATGGACAGGGACACCTTCCACTAGACCAGGTTCCTCAGAGCCCCATCCAATCTGGCCTTGAAAAATTAACAATTCCAGAGATGGGGCATCCACAGCTTCTCTGGGCAGCCTGTTCCAGTGACTCACCACCCACAGTGAAGGATTTCTTCCATATAGCTAATCTAAATCTACCCTCTTTCAGTTTAAACCCATTTCCCTTACTGGATTGATATATAATGTTAAAATATGTGCCATGGATTGAGAAATTTCACATGCACCAGGACATCATAATATCACAGTCTGTCAGTATAAATGTTTGTAGAAGGAGATAAGCTAGAGTCTTTTTAGTTCTGCAGATACTGGTGTATTCATTGTTTCATGTGTAATTGTGGAGTGTGAGTAGTTTTAATTATGAATAACTTTCACCTCTTTCTCCTTCTGTCACTAGGTCTTAATTACAAAAAACTAACAGATGAAAATGAAAACCCTCTGGAAACACTGGAGCCCATCCTTACAAGTCAAAATATCTTATCTATTTCCAAACTGGCTCCCAAAATTCCTAAAAAAGATGGTGGCATGCTGTCACCAAGTTCTATTTATGCTGTGTGGTTGCAAAAACTTTTTTGGAATGGTGATCACCATCTCATTAAAAAAACACCAGAAACCATGGATGAGTGGCTACATGCATATGATATGTGTTTGAAATACTTTGATAGACTTGATCCAGATGATATTGTTACTTTCATTGATGAAATTACTTTCTCTTCCAAAGCTGTCACAAAGGTAAGCAGATATTTTTAAAGAATTTTAGTCCTCAGGTGAAGCATATAGTATATGAGTTTAATATAGTATCAAGAAAAAAGTCTCAGTAAATGTTATATTTTTCATTTTGCAGTATTTAAAGATAAATTTGTAAGCCTACCTTGCTGCGCCTACCTCTTCTTTTTATGACTGCCAATAAAAAAAAAAGGGATTTTTATTCAGTTAGGAGAGTTAACTCTGTTCATATTAGACTTTTGATGGAACCCCGAAGTCCCTGTGTTCTCATTCAACAGAGAATAAGATATTGTGTATTTCATAGAGTCATAGAATGGTTTGGGTTGTTGGAAGAGGTCTTAAAGACCGTCTAGTTCCAACCTCCTCGCCATTGGGGGTTTCTGCATTTCTTCCATATATCTAATCTATATATACCTATAATCTAGGGTATATATATATATATAATCTATATATACCTATAATCTAATCTGTATAATACCTTATAATCTATATAAACCTGCCCTCTTTCATTTAAAACCATCCCCCTTGTCCTATCTCTACACACCCTTTGGAAAGCTCTTGTGCAGGGCTCCTTTAGGTGCTTGAGGGCTGCTTTAAGGTCTTCCCAGAGCCTCCTCCTCTCCTTACTGAACAGCCCCAACCATCTTAGCCTGTCTTCGTAGGAGAGATGCTCAAGCCCTCTGGGCATCTTTGTGGTCTTTTCTGGCCTCAGTCAGTCCCACTGTCCCTGTCTTTGGCGTAGATGTTAAACAGTGCCAGTCCCAATATCGACCCCTGAAGAATGCCACTTGTCAGCTCTCCATTTGGACACTGAGCCCTTAATGCAACTCCTTGCATGCAGCCAGCCAGTTATTTATCCACCAAGTGGTCCATCTGTCAAATCCATCTCTCCAGTTTGTATGTCATGTGGAGCAGCGTCAAATGCTTTGCAGCTATCCAGGTAGATGATGCCAGTTGCTCTTTCTTCATCCACCAATTCTACAACCCTGTCATAGAAGGCCACCAGGTTTGTCAGGCATGATATGCCCTTAGTTAGTGAAACTTTCTTTTATCACAAATATACCTGCAGAAGCTTTTCTTGTAGCTGTTGGCATCCCTGGTAAGATTTAGTTCTAGCAGTGCTTGAGCTTTCCTGACCTGATGCCTAGCTGCTGGGACAGTTCTTCTGTCTGCCTCACAGGGTACCTGTCCTTGCCTCTGTAGCCTTTCTTTTTGATGTTTTGGGTTTTTCCAGGAGCTCCTTGTATATCCATACAGGCCTCCTGGCATTTTTGCCCAATGTCTTCTTTGTTGGTATACATTACTCCTGAGCTTGGAGGAGGCAATCCTTCCATATAAGCCAGCTATCTTGGGTCCCTCTTTGCTTTATCCCATGGTACTCTACCAGGCGAATCCCTGAAAAGGCCAGAGTCTACTCTCCTGAAGTCCAGAGTAGTGAACTTGCTGTGTACCCTCCTTGTTGCACTAAGGATCTTCATGGCCACTGCAGCTCAGGCTGCTCTTGAGCTTCACATTCCCCCCCCAGCCCGTCCTTGTTGGTGAGAACAAGTTCCAGCATAGCACCTCTCCTAGCTGGTTCCTGTATCACTTGGAGAAGGACATTGTCATCAGTGCATTCCAGGAACCTCCTGGATTGCCTGTGCCCTGTTGTGTTGTCCCTCCACCAGATATTGGGGTGGCTGGATTTATTGGCTTGTGCTCGTCCTAGAATTCATTGTGGCACAGGCTTGTGCTTAGTACCAGGCTTTTGCAATCGGAATAAAATGTTCCACAGAGAAAGTATTCTGGCCCAGTGCCTGTGGTTTCTAAGCACTGTAATAATATAAATTACAAACTGTCATAATCTCCATCTGGCTGAAAGCCTGGTTTTGAAAGAATGTACTTTTATGTGTGTAATACATTACCAGATCTGGAGTTTCTTTTTGCCCAGTGAAACCTACTTGCAAGGATATTTCTAGCATAAGGTTTTACTCATGCTTTCTTACATATCTTTATTGTGATGCACAAAAGAGAAATGAGATTTCTTAGATTTTACCTTATTAAAATATCTAGAGATATCTTCACTAAGTTCACCTGAAATGAAAAGGTCATAGAGAAAGTGTTCTTCAGGGGGTTTTGTGTGTATCTTCTTTATTTTGGTTTGTGACAATTTTTCTGAGGTATTTATTCACTGTGTTTAATAAGGTAAATTTCAGTTTGTTCCCTCTTTAAATACTGTTTTAATGTTCCCACAACACTAGTATAGGTTTATTAGAAACCATCTAACCTGTATCTATAACAGAATTTGGTGAAAAAAATGGCTAGCTGGGAAAATAAGGAGCTTTGTCAGCACAAAATTTATGCTGTGATCTGACTGTCATGGTAGAACAAAATGTTTTATCTCTAGTTCCATCAGCTGTCTCTGAAGCCTTTTTATCAGACCTACTGCCTTGGCTTAGGTGTTTTGATCCCTTTTATTTCATAATGTTATTTTTTCATGCTTATGAGCAAAGATTGAGACTCATCCTGATATTTTAATTGCCAGACTTGACCCTGGACTGAGGTAGCAAGGGCATGACTTGTCTAATGAGAAAGAAATACTGACTTTGCATGTCGTCACTGCTAGTGACTACTTGAAACTCTTCTTGTTAATGTTTCTTGGACATTTCAAGGTTATTTCTCATTTGTTCCAGATAAATGGTGCAGGGAGAGAGTGATTCTCCACTCTGTGTCTGTTTTGAAACACGTTGATTATTTTCCTTTGTTTGTTTCTGTTCAAGATTTTAATACATTTTTCTACTCTTTTGAGAGTAGGGAGTAGGAATAGCATGACAGAAATGCTGATGGCAAGATGATTGTGGCTTGTGGTTAGGCAGAATTTTGTAGTAGAGACCTGTTAGCTTTTTGGTGATGAAAGATGCTCAGGAGGTACTTGAAATGGTTGGTTAAATCATTTAATGTGCAGTGCACTGGCTTTGGGATTGAATCAGCTGTTCAACCAGCTTGCAACTAGTTTTGCCTCAGGATCCTGTTCAGTTTTCAAGTAGAATTGTACAATGAGAAGTTATCATTGTAGACCCTGGAAGCTTATCTTTGAGGTCTCTTTCTTCTACTTTTCATCTGAAAAATGCTTCATACATAAAAGCTGCTTTTTGACTTGCACCTGTTACTTAAATTTTATGTATTTTAAGGCTGCCCTGGCCATATGCTCACTCTTTTAGTCTCTAATTCAGCACTTTCTTCCCAGCCCAGTTCTATGGCCAAATACTCTACTATATCAGTTTCCTCTTCCCATAGCATGCACATTTATGTATTTCATGGAAGTGCTGATATTTAGTCAGAATGCAAAAAACCATTATCAAGAAATAATTTGTGGTGTCACTGAGAAAACTGAGCTTTCTCACATAGAGGAAATTTGAGAGGAAGCTTACAGTGAAATAGTGGGTTTTTTAGGAGTGCTGAGAGGTGAAATGGCAAAAAAACCCAAAAAACCAAATGTTGCATACCATCTCTGCTCTCTTCCACCCCTTCCATGTAAGAAGGGGAAGGTGGGAAAGGAGAGAGAGAGTAGTCCAGGGAGTTGATGAGATGCACTCCACTGTTATTCTTGTAGAACAGTGTCTCCATCAAAAAACCCCTTTTTGTCAGAAACAATTGAGAAAAGTCTTAAGTGCTAAGGGGTAATGGGTCCTTGGCTACATAGCAGTGTAGACTGCATGAGTTCAGCTTCAGAGATACCATTGCTATTGTCACCATGTGGGAGCTTAGGAAACAGATGTCAGAATATCTCCTGCTGTTCTAGTATGTCAGTAGAGGTAAGGAGAGGCAGTGATGGGCCAGTAAAGCCATAGGCAGCTGCTTCTACTTGTGTGTCACTTGAGTATGGCAGAGAACCTGGGAGCCAAATGTGTAATTATGCAAAAAGGGAATGAAAACACAGGGGTTTAGTGCTAGCTTCTGCAACTTGTTCTTCTTGACAAAGACAGGAATGTGATGGATTGTGACAAGGGCCCTCTTACCTGTTCCTTTCCACATCCTCTTTGTTTTAGCTTTCTCCTGAATTGGGCCATCAGTGACTGAATGAGAAGGTGGATGAATGAACAGTGCTTGACAGGGCAAAAGGATTGAGAAAATGTCTAAACTGGAGAAATGGATGAGGAGTTTGCATTTATGAAAAGGCAGCTAACATTGTTACACTGACTGTAGTTCAGGATGTGATGCAGTTTTAGGTACTTCTAGCTCTAAGAGGCCAGAGATACTTTTCTCCCATGTTTCTTACAAGCAGTAGAAATGAGTTACCACCTGGAAGATGACATTCAATTCCCAGGCCTTATTAAGGGTTCATAGAAGGTGACATTGTGTGGTGGGAGCTGAGTGATGCATCATAGTGGGACTTCAATAAATCATAGACCCAAAGTAACTTGGTTAATGTAGTTGAAGAAGGTAAAGATTGATGCAATATTTTTTTTGTTTGTGGTAAATGAAACGGGCAAAGACCTTAAGCCTTTGTCAGTACCTTCCTCACACATTGAAGGACTGAAGTATTGATCCCTTGACCACAGAAGCTCGCTGCTGCAAGCAGTTGAGAAGGTTCCTGCTTGTGGCACTTCTACTCAGAAATGCTTTTAACTCCGTATAACTGTTTAAGTCCTTCTGACTACATAATAAATCATTCTATCTCGGTAATGTTAAGAATAGACAATTTGCGTGGATGGAACAGATTTCTTCCTGTATGGGAGATATTCCAAATATTCATTGGAACGACTGCATATATTCTTGCATGCATTTTGAATGTGTAATCTTTTTTCTCAGCAGCTCTGTTTGCTTTTAAATAATACTGATGTCATAGATTCTTAATTATAGCGATAATCATATCAACTTTTTATTGTGATGATTTCCCATTTGTTCTTGTTTCTGTGATCTTTGTGAAGCATTTTAGATAATTTGGGGATTTTATTTTTTTATTATTCCTTCATTGCCAGCATTTTGTTCATTGTGCTAGGGAGTTGGTTATTTCTTCAAAGAACCATCTGTTTCAGAGCTCATAGGTCATTGCCCTGATGGTTTTTTGATTAACAGTACTCTGGACAAAAAGCCTAGCACAACAAAAACACTACTGAAGACAATCTTTTTTAATCACTGTGTTTTCATTATTGAACATACACTACAAATGTAGATTGGCACAATATGTTGGGAAGAAAAGGCTATAGCCTCACATCGGAAAAGCAGAATAAAGAGCAGTCATATCATGAGTCAGGTCTTCTATAGAGAAAGAGAAGCTGAAATTTTCCTTACATGGGTACTTTCTCACAGCCTTCCATAGACTCAGCCACTTTCTTTCAGACAACAGCTGATGACATTTTTTGTTTAACATTCCATCTTTTATAACTTCTTTTCCAAATTCTGGTTTAGAAGAAATTTTCTTGCAACTTAGTGATTTTAGTTGAAAGGTTGACTTATTTTTCTCTGAGTCGGTAATTTTCTTTTGACCATTTTCTTTTCTTTTTTGCTTCTTCAAGCAGGAATACAATGTCCACATTTTGATCACATACCAAACAGGTGTGGAATGGGAACCTGTTACAACTGGATATTACCCTGCATCATTTTCTTGACTTTAAAGACACTAAATGCTGTTTAAAATAACTGTATAAAAAGCCCAGTTACAAAAAAAAAGAAAAAAAAAAAGAAGCCCAGAATATGTTCACTATCTTTTGTCTGGTTGATTGGCTTAATGTTGTATAAAACACTAAGGATAAAGAGAGGGCATGACATTGCCTGAAGGTGTACAGGAAATATTGTTACATAGTGTGACTGCATTCAGATGTTACTTTTTGAATTACATGGCTTCATTTTATGACTTTTTTTTCACTGTGCTCCAGTTCAGTCGGTTTACCTTGCCTGACCTTGTTTTGTTCGTGGATATTGACAGTACTTCTTTTTCTAGTATCAGTCAGTACAAGGTACTTTCTTGTGCCTTTCATTTATATAGTTACTTTAATTAAATCTGCTTCAAGAGTGTATAATAGGAAACTTCTCTAATAACATCTTTTCTTTAACTGGTTCCTTACGTACATTAAAACTTTTTCCAGATGAATTTTACAGGATCTGGTAGGAATGAAGTAACTTTCTTCATAGCAGCCTCAGTGAGGCTGTGCTTTGGATTCATGACTGAAACAGTGATGATGCCACACCAGAATTTCAACTTGCTGAGCACTGCTTGTACAATGTTAAGGCTTGATTTTTATCTCAACACCCTAGCCCTGAGTAGGCTGCAGGTAGGCAAAAAGGGGTCAAGGGACACAGCCAGGACAGCTGACCTGAGCTGGCCAGTGGTGCATTCTGTGTCGTCTAATGTCATGGTCAGTGATAACAAAAGAAGAGTTGAATAAGATTAGAGGGATGGAGCACCTCTCCTATGAAGGAAGACTGAGAGAATTGGGGTTGTTCAGCCTGGAAAAGAGAAAGCTTTGGGATGACCCTTTCAGTACCTGAAGGGAACCCACAAGAAAGATGGAGAGAGACAAGAGCATGTACTGACAGGATAAGGGGGAATGGCTTCAAACTGGGGGAGAGTGGGTTTAGATTAGACATTAGGAAAAACGGTTTCCCAGAGAAGTTGTGGATGCCCCATCCCTGGAAGTGTTTAAGGCCAGATTGGATGGGGCTTTTAACAACGTGGTCTAGTGGAAGGTGACCCTGTGCAAGGCAAGGGCGTTGGAACTGGGTGATCTCTAAGGTCCCTTCCAATCCAGGCCATTCTATGATTCTGTGATTTGGCAGCAGGTACGGAACTGGACCCAACTGTTTCATCTGAACATCAAAACCCATTTTTCATTATGAGGGTGGCTGAACACTGGCACAAGTTGCACAGAGGGGTTGTTGAGTCCTCCCACATTGGAGGTATTCAAGAGCCACCTGAACATGGTCCTTGGCCACTGGCTCTAGGTGGCTCTGTTTAAGCAGATGCCTTTTGGAGGTCCATTCCAACCATTCTGTTTCAGTGTTGCTGGGATCCCAGGTTCCTGTGGCATTAAAAGGAGTGGAGCTGCTTCCATAATCTCACACTTGCATGTTAATCACTGGCAATAAGAGTAGCAGGGTCAAAGTCTTCACGTGCAAGTAAATGTTACTCATACTATACTTTATTAAGAAATACTTATATAGTCTGAGGAGAACGGGCTTATGAAATGAATTTTTACCCTGAGGAGTAAAATCTGTTGAGGTGAAATAGTATGTGATGTTCTTCGGTGTGAAAAGAGATTTTTAGGATTTTTTATTACACATTATAGCCTATAGATTTAAAAATCTTTTTGAACTGCAAAAGCTTTTAAAATGTAAAACTTCACTTCACATACAAACAAAGCTTAAGCTAGCCCCAAAGCTACATTTTTATCACTGGCTTTGTTACCAAATCTCATTACTGAAGCTGACTAGAAGTACAGAGGACAGCTATTCATGGTTTGGAATAAAATAACCAGAGAAATGATATGTTCATAGTGCTACATTTTGGCACTCTGCAAATGTGAATGCAAAATTAAAATAGGCTTGGGAAAAATACATATTTTCTTTCTTCTTGTTTTTTTTTCTGAATACTTTATTCTGCATGTACTTATGGCATCATGACTTCTGAACTGCATTATATTGACACTGTTCTCTAGGATATAAGCTGGATCTCTTAATTGCATTTGAACATTAGAATGTACACTAGACGAGGAAAAATGAAATATGTAGCTGTTTTCTTCTTTGATTATGTTTACAAAATGAATATATAAATCCAGCTGTGGTTGTTAGATTTTAATGTGATGTGGAGACTATGAACTTTTCCTTGCTTAGAGTAAAACCTGATACTGAGACCTTGTTCACAGCAACAAGCTCAGTTACTTAGAGTGGGAATGGAATGGTGTTGCATTTGAAACTGTATGGTAAAATTCCCTTTGTATTGTGTTAAAACTAGCAAATTTTCTTAGCTTTAACAATAATATCCACTCATTTTGCTTTCACCATTAAGAATATCCAGTAGACCATTAGTGTGGTGTGCAGTAACAGCACACAAAAACAGGAGTAAATTCTACATCTTTCACTTGTGACTTTATCTCAGAAAGAGGGAGGAAGTATGTAAACTGTAAAACTTTCCACTAAATAATCCTCATCAAATCTTTTATGGCTTTACAAGTAGCTAGTTTAATTCATGATGCAAACATCTCTTGGACGTTGTATGAGCAATGCTATAGCAGTTTAATTGCTCTCTTTTATGATAATTCATCTTATTTCCTATTCACTGTGTCATACAGATTCAGGCTTTTTCTTCTTTCTTTCTCTTATTCTCTCTTTCTTTCTTTTATTGCTTGTTTATGTCAACTTAAAAATTAAAATTGTTTATGTCATTTTTCAGTATTCCAGTAACTAAAAGACCTGATGTTAAAAGTACCTCATGCTTTGGATTTAGAGTTCAAGCAGATGATGCTCCCACCCGTTAGAAAGTATATTGGAGGCGTCCTTAAAATTGTACTTGAAGTTAAAAATGAACAAATTATACATGAATGTCTAAAATCATACTTCAGACTTTGTTTTGGACTTACAGCTGAAGCTATGTCTTTCCTGAAACAAGAAAGTCAGACTTTGTTTCAGTTATAGCCTAGATACATCTAGTTGTACAGGTCTTTAAAAATACTATATAGTTACTATTTTCTATAACTTGGGCTTTGAGTAGGTTGATCTAAAAATTCTAGATTCTCCTGCTTTTTTTGCTTATGGTTATGGTCTCAGAGATGTTTTTTAAAGAGTGGTCTAAACCTGACAAGCCTTAAGTGAGTTATCAGTCAATCTTGTAAAGTGATTCTCAGACATCTGTCAATGAAGAATTAAAAATCAAGGATTACAAGATGGCAGTCTGCCAAAATAATAAATATTATTAGGAAAAGAAGTTTCATATGATTTAAAATGAACAAGAATAAGTAAAAAGATCAGTACAAAGAAGGACAGCAGAAGAAAGTAATGGAATACTGATCACTTAAACAAATGACGAGTTAGAAATAAAGTTGTTTTCCACTAAATACTTCATTTAGTTTTGTGCTGTGTTGTGGAACAATGGAGCCACCTGACCTCTTCGCACTGCTGTAATACAAATAGTGGTGTACAGGTAATGAATGAATAAATAATTGAGCAATCTTTTTCAGCTGCCAGTTGAAGCCAGGATAGAAGTGACTAAGAAGGCTATTAAGGCAGTCAAACATCTTTCTGAGAAATCAAGAAAAAAAACTTCAGATAATGAGATGAAAGATGCTGAAAACCCATCTGCTGCTTATGAAGAAACTCTGAGTCACTTGCAGCAATCTCTTGCTCATCTGGAAACACTCACTCACAGTTTTATCACTTATTTGAAAAGCAGCGAACAGGTAATGATTACTGATCAAGTGCTTGCTTTGAGTGTTACCATGTCTAGCAATGATAGACATCAATCTTATGTCATATTTTATTAATATTTTCTGCCTTTGCTTTTGTTGACCTAGGTTTTGAAAATTCAGTTCCATCAATCTTTTCTTTTTCTCAGTATATGTTAATTCCCAGCAGAAAGGAAGACTGATACAGCCCTGAAAATAAGGAGTACACTGATTAATGTTCCAAAAATTATCTTTTCACAGGATACACTACAAAAGTATGGCTATTTATATGATCTGTCGAGGTCAGAGAAAGAAAAAATCCGTGAGCAGGCAGTAGCCATGTGTATAGATGGTCAGCCCCTGGACATGGTGCAGCAGTTGCTACAAGTGGCTGTTGGAGATCTAGGCCTTTCTCCTCAGGATATTGTCCAATGTGCTATTAAAAAAATTATATGTATATTGAGGTAAGCAGACTTCCTTAATTAAGCTCAGAAATCTTTCTTCTGGGTTTTTGGAAGGTCTTTTTTTTTCGTTGGTTGGCTTGATGTGTTGGGTTTTTTGTGGTTTTTGGTTGGTTGGTTGGTTTGTTTTGTTTATCTGTATTGAGTACTTGTTTGCTTTTAATGTCTGGACTTCGCAGAAAATTAGGCAGTAATAGGAGAGTCCTTTGATTGTGCTTCTGTTTGCCTATAATTTCTTATTTAGTCTTATTTTTCTGTGTTTGGGAAGCCTGAGCAATTTGAACAAAGTAAGACAGAGCTTATCCTGTTCACTGGTGCTTTTTACTTAAAAGCATTGGCTTTAAAGTATTGTTCCATTATGTGTGTGTGCCCTTGTAAATTTTACAAAAATTCTCAACAGGACATAATTCTTCCTTCTTAAACAGAGTTAAGAGGCATGTTTATTGGAAATGGTAACTCATGCAGGCATTTGGGGAGCAGAGGTCTAGTAATGGCTTCTGCCACAACACTCTGTCCTACCAGAAGTCATATAATTTCTATCTTTGGAATAACTTGCTGAGCCATTTTTGGGAGCTGGTTTTTTTTGTGCTGGTTGGTTTGGTTCATTAGAAATATTTTATTCCCCCTCATATTTTTAAGGGGGTGGGGGGAAGTAGGGGAGGATAATTTTATATATCATCCATTATAAATTGAAGAGATACTTCTCATTTAACTTTTCATACAAACCTCTCTTCTGAAGTATTTCTGTTTCAAAGAGATAGATGGAACAAAGAGTATTCTGCTGTTAGATGTCTGCTAAACACTGCTTAGCACTTCTAAGACCAGTTTAGAGAGATAAAACTTTGAGAATTTATCCTGTTGTTCTGCATGCAGAAAAATTATATGAGCAGGATGATCTGAATGCACACACCAGGAATTGGAAAACAAGTCTAGCATGGAAAATTTTCTATGGCTCTACTTTTTCTTCAGCATGTATGTATATATTACAGCAGATTGAAGTGCCACAGATGAAAAGAAAGCAGCCTGTCAAATTGTTTGCAGTCCTCTTTAGCAGAAAATTGATTTCTCCTGTCACTCAGTTTAAGAGTGTTCACAGCATCCTCAATGATGATAGAGCTTTTGCACAGCAACATAAGTAATACTGTCTTTCTTGTCTGGGTTCGTCCATTTGAAGAAGAATAATTTGGCTTTAGATAATAACTGTCCTGCTGTTCCTGACTAGCAGTGTGATGTATCTGGATACAAAGCTCACAAAGTCCAGTTATTTTGACTATAATGAGTCTCATTAACATGCAGAGTATGAGAAACCTATCAAAATTCTCCTTTCTACTCTGCTTCTTATCAACACTTTTCTGTGAACTGAATTACTTGTTCTTTATTGCATTGCAAGGCTGGAATGGAATGGCTGCAAGTTGATTTACAGTTCTGGGACAGCAACCATCTCCAGTAACTCCTATGCAGCACTTCACTGGAAAGAGGGGAATGACTGTCTCAAAGAGAAATCTGTAGTGGCAGAGATGGGAAAATGAGTTGGAAGTTTCAATTAAAATGATTTGGTGTGTGATGTGACCTAATGTGGTCAGTAGAAATATTCCACTCCTACTCGTGCTGCTTTTTTGGGAGAAGAAGGGAAAGATAATTTCATATCACTCTGAACTATGGAAAGTTTGTCTACTACAATCATAAAGAGCATGAAGTGAAAATCTAGCATAAAATAAAGTAGAGAATACATGAGATAATATCCTCCCTATGATAAAATTCAGAAAGGGGTAATATTATAAAGCACTAAATATAATCTAAATATAGGGAGGAATTAAAAGTAAGGTTGTTGCTTGGCATCTCTTAAGCCTGCTGGTATTTATATTGTTCCTTGTGAATAAAATTGGATTAATCTCTAGCCTATGCTCAGATGTTCACTTTCAAGATACAACACAAATGAAAACATTTTGTTCAATACTTGCATTTCTGCAATTAAAGAAGTAGTCTTGCCAGTGTACCTGAAAAAGCAGACTTTTACTCCATTAATGCAGCATTTCAAGGGAAAACCTTTTAGGTTTATTCACTGAACTTTAGTATGTTAGGCAGTGTGGTTATTTTATACAGTAGTTTTGAAAGAGGTTGTGTTGGAAAATTCCTTCTTTGACAACCTTCAGAGTAGCAGTTGTAAGGCTGTAACACTGAATTTGGATTCTCTATAGCTGTAGTGACAAGGAATGTAATTAAAGTATTGCAAACACAAGTGGAAGAGGCCTGTATGGATATGAAAAATTATGGTAGTGTCAGTGATTTGCCTGAAAATTAAACATCAGTCCACCACTTCTGTGACTGAAAATACACATCCTTTCTTTCAGTTGCATTAACTACAACCACCCTTCAAACACAGTAAAATATCTTTTGTTATTAGCATATTTAGTCATTCTAACAGAAGAACTTATAGGAAGTAATGTCTTTATGAAAGCTTAAGTTACTTTTTGGCTTCGTTTTTCAGCAATGTATAGTATCACAGGCTTAACAACTTTAATACCTTCTCCAAAACAGGCTTCTTATTAAATATAACATAATTATTTATCTAATATCAGGATTTTGTAATTGGTAAATTTGTAAATTATAATTTTAAGAATTTTTAAAGAAATTTAAGAATTTTATAAATTGTAATTTTAAGAGTGGTATTGTCCTCCAGTTCTTTCAACTACTTTCGTCTCCCTTAACTCTCTAGTTCTGGCACACAAAATTCAAAATAGAAACTTGCATTGGTATGTGTAAAAGCTCTCCAGCAGAGCATATTTGCATACTTTACATGACTTATGTTTTGGGTACTTCCTTGTTTCCCTGTAGAAACAGCTACTATAAATAAAAATCAGTTACCTCTTCAATAGAAACCATGAACATGTGGAAAACACAACAAAATATTTTAGCAAGTATGGTCATCTGGTTAGTCTTACCTAAGACTCAATTTAATTCCTTGCCTAAGATCACTCACATGATGGATAGGAAACATTCCATGATCCATGACTGTAGGCATGTCCATGGTTGGTCAGTCAGGAAAGATATGGTCTCCTTCATCTGCTGCTATTAGAGTTCTTCTCCTAGGTCTCCACAGGGATATAGTGTTGCATGAAATTTTGGAAATATTCACCAGGCAGTGAGCAGGGAAGGTTTGGTGGAATTTTGAGTACCTTTTTTAATGCCCAGTGTTTTCTGAAGAAGGTAAACACAGCTTTGTTAGAAAGGGTAGCTAACTTAACAGGGGAAAAAAAACAGATTTTTTGATTACCTCATCTTATTTGAGCAGGGGTCATACAGAGTAATTTTGTAACTTGTATATAATGATTTTGTGGTATTTTAGATGGAAATAATGGTTTGCCATTAAGACTTTTTCCCCCAGCTTTGAGTGATCACATCATCAATATGTTATTTCCTTGTTTTCCTCATATTTAAATGTGACAGAGCGCAGTCAGAAAGAGGAAAACAAAGCTGGAGTATTTTCAATGAATACAGTAATTAGGTTAAAAAATTTAGATGAAGTTAATTTATTCTCCTTTCAAGCGTTCTTTGTACTTTTTTCTGTTTGAGGAATGTGATTAAATATGCATCACTTTTTCTGACACTGAACTGAAATCAAAATAAGCCTTTATCAGTGTAATTACACCAAGCTCATACCTAGGAATTTTGAGGTGAACACTGAATCCTGTTCTGGTGTTTAAAACGTGCATAAAATAGCATATAATCTCTGTGGAAGACTAATCCTTCATTAATTATATTTGTTTCTGTTAGTAGCTGCTTATTTTTAATCATTAATTATTAAGAAAAGAACAAGGCAACAATCTGTGGAAACTTGACAGGATTATTTGTCTGATAAGCTGTCATCTCTTTTTAGTTTCTCTAACCATTAGGAAGTAAAGGCAGTATTAAGCTTTCTAGATTTTTAAAATACTTCCTTATTCTAGGTAACTGTAGCTTACTGCTTAGATTAATCTTCTCTTTTCCTTCTGCTTAGTAAAAGACACCTGTGTCTGAAACTTGAAGCTTCTTGTAAATGTCCATACACCTGTTGTTCTTGAAAATCGTCTTCACAGATGTATTGTCAGAAACAGTGGTATTTTTTTTTTGTTTTCAGAAATGCCCATTAACTTTTGCAGATATATTTCTTTTGACCAGTTTTGGTTTGGGTTTTTTGTTTGTTTGTTTGGGGTTTTTTATGTTTGAGTTTGGGGATTTTTGTTTGTTTCAGGCAGGTGTTGTTTTGTTTTGTTTTGTTTTTTGAGGAGCTCAGAGCCTGGTTGTGACAGGAGCTAACAACTTTTATTTCTGATTAGAGAGATGAAGGTTTTTTGAAGAGCAAGGGCTAGGACTGTCCAGAACTGATCTCTAAATTGAGAATACCCTAAATATAAGGTTTGCTGATGGGTCTCCTTTGATATGGTAGTTGTTTATGTACACTAAAGATAAGTAAGTGTGAGTAGAGCAGTAAGAACTCAATTTCTGTACACTGCACAATCATATAATAGTTTGGGTTGGAAGGGATCTTTAAAGGTTATCTTGTGCAACACCCCCTACAATAAGCAGGGGCACCTTCACCTAGATCAGGTCACTCAAAGCCCATCCAATCTGACCTTGAATGTTTCCAGGAAAGGGGCATCCACCATCTCTCTGGACAGCCTATGCCAGTGTCTCACCAGCTTCATTGTAAAAACTTCCTCCTTTATATGTAGTCTGAACTGACTCTCTTATCTGTCACCATTTTTCTTATAATCCCCCTTTAAGTATTGAAGGGCTGTAAATGTCCTGTTTAATTCTGTTTCAATACTCATTCTCTTCTTAGTGTGCAAGTTTTATAAGTATTCTAGTTTCCTTTTGATATGCCATGTTAATGCCCTTTGTAGATGTGTTTTTATTACAAACTTAATTGAAAAAAGGGCAGAAAAAACTGGAAAATTTAAATCTGGCCTGTGAACAAATCACAAACAAAATGGCTTATAAAAAGAGCATTAATGAAGTGCTTTATATCTGTCTTCACTCTAGGGACATATAATAAATTTTCTTAGCTTTTTATGTTTTTTAAGAAATTTGAAACCATCTCCTAATACATGTAGCCAGTTCCATAAAATGATCATTTAAATACTGCTCTGTTTTTTACCATTTCCACATGTCTGCCCGAAAGATGTATTTTTTTGCTTTTTCCTAAAGAGAGCATCCAATTCTGTTATGTCTCATTTTCTGTGAAAATACACTTCTTTTGGTTTTTTTTTTTTCCAGAAAATGAATTTTTTGTGTGTTTTGGTGAAAAAGGATTTTATCTTTTGGAGACATACCATGGCTCTGGGAGTTTAAAACCCTGAGTATTTCCATACTATTCTGTACTAGAAATTATAATTTCATTGTTTCCAAATATTCTGAAGATGTTTAGGATTATATCTTTTAAAAGTTACTTAGCTGCAATATGGTAGTATTAGTACTTTGGTAGCATTTCTGTCAGTCATATGTACAGTATCTTTTGAGAAAAAGACCAGTGTTAATGAGCCTTCTACTCCTATTTCAAACTTAGGAGTGCAATATAGTATATCAAATGAGCATGCTAAGTTTTCACTGTGCAACAAATCATCTTGCATCTGTTCTGAATAGAGTCATACTGATTTTAACTCTAGTGTTGTTCACTGGAGTGCTGACCACTTACTAATATAAAAATAGGAAAGATGAAAATTCTGAGTGCAGGAAGACATTAAAATTTATAAAGATTTAGATCTCTATGCCATATGATATAATCATTGTTTAGGAAATGTATTTATCTTACTGATGTAATGAATGACAAAATTGTAAATATTCTCTAACTCCTGACAAAAAATATTTTGGAATATTGTGGTTATTTTTTGCACATTTCCGTCAGCTGTGTAGTATTTTGGCTTTAGATAGAACAGTCAAAGTAGTCTGGGCATGTGTTTATTATTGGCAAGAGCAGATCTAGGAAGAAGCTGACATTTTTAGTAGCAGAAGAGCTTTGATGAACTATAGAGAAAATACACTTTTTTCCTTGTTTTTTTTGAATCATCTGTAGTCAGATAACTTGGGAACTGTTCGCCTTTTTTCGCTTTCTTTAATGCAGCCTTGCCAAACTAAGGCAAAGCTGTTGTTTTTCCAGTTCATCCAGGCATCATTGCCACTGCAGTGGTTTCTGTGGGGAGACACTGTACGTTTTGTTGCAGTACCAGGGCAAAATCTCTCCCTCTCTCAGTACCGAGTCTGTTTTATGGCAAACCTTAGCTGAAAATGTCATTTTCCTTGAGTTATGAGCAAAGCTTCTTTTCCTACCAGAGTGGTTTTGGGTTGTTTGTTTGTTTCTTTTTTCACCCAATTTTTACAACCTTTTGACCTGCAGAGTTAAAACTGTGTTTTAACTGAAATGTCTGGTGGGAGTGATGGACATTTTTCTATTCCACACATGCACAGTGGCTGCTGTTCTCTGCGGCTTGATCCCAGTGAAATCAGCATGTAGAATACTGCTGACTCAGGTTACAGTCAGATTGATTTGAGCCAACAGAGATACTGCAAGATGATTTGGAGGGAAGAGATGGTCTCTTTAAGAAACTTTAAGTCTCTTTGGTTCATATTGATCTTTAAGGTAGTGAGATTACATGTGAATATTTTGCTGACCTAATCTGTGCTAGAAGCACCTTTCAAGTTTCATTTAAATGTTTTAGTATTTTTTCCCACTCTTTCCTTGTTACTTTTTGCATTACTCTGACATAAAAATAAAGGTACTAGTTAAGAAGCAAAAATGGAAAATTCTTAAAATTATTGAACAGTTAATATAAATCCTACAGGTGCATAAAACGAGATAGAATAGTAAGGACCATTTTAATGGTAATGTTGTCTTCCCTTAATAGCAGAAATGATGACTCATCTCCAACAGAGAAAGATCCACTTGGAGTCCTAGAAGGTATAATTTCTGCAGTGCATGCAAGCGTTGAAAAAGGGTAAGAGCTTCCTCTATGGATTCTTTGGGTAAGACTCTGAAAGATGCTTCTCACGAAAGCTTTGAAGGTACAATACTGAATATGGATGATTTTTCTTCATGGATATATGTAATGGGTTTGCACTTAATTTTCTAAGACTTTAGAATGGCTTGTCATTTTCATGTTCAAAATCTGAGCCCTGACAGAAGCCTTTACTTGTCATTTGGAAGAAAGCACTGAACCTAAAATTTAGATAACTGTGTATTATAGTGAATTGAGAAAATGGTTTTTCAGGTGTGACTGCTGCAGATTGTATATCTACCAGGAGTATGTCACTGCTTTTGTTTCAGTTTGGTTGATAAATTGCAAATAATAATGGTTCACTTTCAGATATCTGAATTTAGATATCTAAGTTTGTCAGTATTTGTAAGGGATAGTGCAGAAACAATTTCCCAAATGCTATATGATGTTTTACCACGTTTTTTCTCCTTTTTTGGGAATGTCCTTATTTCAGATCATATAATGGCCTGTATGTCTCACTGGCATTTTCCACTTCATTTCCAGTAAAGACAAGGAAGAAACAAAAGAAAATCAGCTTGTTTTTTTCCCCCAGGTGTACAAAGAATTCATGCATAATAATGATGATAAAATCCCATACTCTCTGGTAGCCACACAAAAACAGTGACACTATTTTTTGAGGTTTCTCCAATGACATTAAATTAGTTGAATGTTGGATACTGAAGTAGACTGAATTGATGTAAAATTTTGCAGTAAATATAATTTTCAGTATTCTAAGGTATAATGGACAAGTTGATACTATTTTATTCTGAGATGCACCTTCTGTAGTCTTTTATTTATATACTTCAGCATTTAACTGCTGAAACAATAAGCTGGAGTGAAAGTAATTATGATTGCAAAAGATTGCTTATATTCCTTTAAATACTTACTTATTACCTTAAAACTCAGCTACTCAGTTTACAAAACAGGAATATTTCCCTCAGGAAAACATATATAAGCATCAAGTGCAAGCTCTACAAACTCTTGAAATATTCCAGCAGGTCCTTTTGATTCCCAAACTTTTAATTTACAGTTTGAATGCCACCTGTTCAGCAAAGGCATGTCTAATTCAGCTGGAGTTCTGAGCTAACAGCATCATTCAGACAATATAAAGCCTAAGTAAAATTGAAATCCTTGTAATATGAAAACCTAAGATGTCAATGTTAATTATTCCATAGCTGCAAGACAGGCTAAATTGGTGTTTTCTGTCTCATATTACTTTCCCGTCTGTCTTGTTAAGACAAATAAGGGAACATTACTTACAAATCACACTCCACCAGGAGCCACTTGCTTGGCTTCTTTTTTTTTAAGGAAAAAGTTAGCATGAGTTAAAAATATTACTGAAAGTTAAAACAGCATTTACTGATTTGCTACCTGTTAGTTTATAGCCTCCAAGGGACATCACAGATGATTCTGTGTCCAGCTGTGGACTGGTTTGTCAGTTCATGGTGATTTGTGTACTGTGAATGCTTCCACATGGTTAGAATGTATCTAATATTAATACACTCTCTGAATCAAATAATATAATTAAACGGTTTTTATAATTAACAAAGTCCGACCCCAAAGCTTGGGGTTTTTACCATCTCTCTTTTTTCCTTTCTAAGGATTTTGGGCATTTTGCAGTCATTATCGTGCTGAGAACTTAGAATGATCAAGCTGGCTAGAGATGGTACACAAAAAAAAAAGATACAGCTAGAGCTGCAACTGGGAGAAGATAATTTGTGTGTGTGGAGTGGAAAGAAGGGGCTTGTAAAGAAAGAAAGAAAGATAGAGAAGGTAGGGTGACAGTATGAATAAGCATTCAGAGATAGAAATGTCATACTAGAAATGAAAGCATTCAAGCTGGTTTTCCATAAAGTCAGATGGTGTGGTAGTCCAGGCATCAGTAAGGCCCAGATACCATGAAAAGGCTTGGATTTCCAGATGCCGAAACCCAGCAGCATTGTATGGTACCAGGGTAGTTTGTGGGTGAATATGTAAGTATACAGATGGATTCCTATGGTATTATGGTAAGAAAAAAGTTCTTACACCACACAGCTTTGGTCTCCTGATTTACAAGGGCCAGTTTCCCTGCAGCCTCACAGAGGTCAGATCTTCCATTTCTTGGTGTTACATATTTCTTACATATTGAATGTGCTTGTTAAGTTTTAAAAATGCATGTAGGACTTTAATTAGGATTATTACCAGAGACTGTGTAACACAGTATTGTTTAATTACAGGGAGAAAATAGTTTCTGCAGATGACCTTCTGGAGTGGTTGAGACCTTTCTGTGGTGATGACTCTTTAGCAGTGAAGCCTCGCATCAGAGTATTGCAAATTCTGGAGCAAGCCTTCCATCTCAGTGATGAGGATAGCAAGCTTCTTGTGTACTTCAGGACACAAGCTGTTCTCAGAGCTTGCTGGCCTGAAACAAAGGTATTAATACTGATTGCTGTAAATTTTAGCATTAGACTGTTTTTATGAGTGGATTACATAATGAAATGTTGGTCTTAAGGATATGGTTGTGATGCATCCTGTTGTCTGGAAACTAACCCTACTTTCCTTTTTTAAATCAAGTTTTTGATACATTCGGATTCTTTGAAAAACAAAGTTACATAAAGGTAGGGGACTTCTCTGATTTTTGTTTAGGATCAGGAGTACATAATACTGAACTTGATTGAACACTAATGATTTTCTTCCATGTCAAGCATTGACTTTGAAGTTTTTCTACCTTCTTTCTTTTCTGACCATTTCTTTCTGGCAATTTTACCTTCTCTCTTTATCTTCCACTTGGTCTCACATTTTACTCAGAATTAGAATGATAATTACTGGCTCTTTTTTTCTTGGGCCTTTAAATATTATTGCATGAATGTGTAGCAGTTTCAAAATCATGTGAGTAGCACTTGCTGCATGTAGAACTGTTAGAATTGTTCCAAAGCAGAGATACTTGTTCCTTATCTAAGTGCCTCCCCCCATGCCAAGACCTTACAGAACAAAAATAGAATATTTCTAATCGTTCCCCAAAAAATCTATGCGCAAACCCACTTTATATTCATATAAAACAAAAGCAATATCTCAGTTTTGACTTGCTGTGCTAAATTCATCCAAGGGAACAATCCTAATAAAAATCTTAAAAGGAAAAGAAAGTACTTATCTCTTGGTTTCTTTGGAAATTACTTTTTCTCCTGTATTCACAGTAATACCAGCATTTAACTCCTCAACTACTATTCGGGTGTCCGTGATTGGATTCCTCATCTTCAGTTCAATCCTTTGTCAGTGTTTGTGTTGCCTGTGACCTGCTTTCTAATTCAAAATCATTTCCAATTCTAAAACATTGAACTAGAGTATGTCTTAAGAAAAAAATTACAGGTAGATACTAGCTTTCAGCCATGTTTGTAGAAGACAGAAAAAGAGCCTGTATTTGACGGAAACTTTATGACACTCATTACACTTGTGATTTTATCTAAAATATTTACCAAACTTTTATTTTCTCCCATAATTTTTGTAGGTCAGAATGTATATAACTTTGCAAAAAGAAACACCCATCCATTTGGTTACAAAAACAAATTTTAGGACTTAATTGAACACGTTTCGTGTGCTGCTGGCTCATGTGTAGCTCACTGCCCACCAGAACCCCCAAGGCCCCCTCAGCAGAGCTGACAGCCACAGCTGGGCTGTCCCCACCTGCGCTGCTCCAGGTGCAGCACAGCTGTTAAACTTTGTGCGATTCTTGCTGGCCCAGCCTTCCAGGCTGTTTAGGCCTCTCCATATAAACAGTTAATTTCTGTTTCCTGAAGGGATTTTTGGAATACTCATAGTTTCAAGTAGGAAAACCTGCTTCCAATTTTGTGAGGGAAGAAGTTTGTACTGACTGAGCAACAGTTCATTTGCTCATAACACAGAGTTGCTGATCACTTCAGTGCGTTACACTTTTGCTGATGAGTAAGCAAGTAGTACAAGAAGGCATGTAATAAAGCTTGAATAATGCTCCAGATAAGCTCAAACCTTTCAGAAATAATTGCATGAAAATATGTGCACAACACCATAATACTAATTTCTCTGTATGTACTATCTATTATTTAGCTAAGTGTAGAAATAGTTTTCATGCTTAACAAGAGTGAAAGCTAAAGCTGTGCTTATATGTACATACATAAAAATCGTTGTTTATGCACCCCAATTTCTGCTACAGACTGCAGTTATAAGAGTCCTTTTGGAATATATTAAAAATTATTCTCATTTTCCTGTCAGCTCAAGCTCAGTGTGGTTGATAAGAACACTTCCTTTTCTTTGAATATTTTGTGCTAGGGAACTAATGTGTTATTTAGACAGAAGAGTCGTGTTGGTTTGTCCATTAGATACTTGTTGCAGCGGGGATCCTGCAACCTTCCCTGAAGCAGCTTGGCCCATAAAAAGAATCAGGAGCAATATTTTTGATAGATGTTCAGAGATGTTTATTCCTCAACTGCATGGCAGCCAGGCCCAGGCACAGACTGCAGCACAGGCTGCTCACCCAAGACTGACCACAGACTGCTCCAGAATCATGTGAGCACCAACCTGAGTACAGGATTCTCTGGGCGGAGTTACATTTGAAATGACCAGTGAGGAACAGGTTTAGGTACAATAGAATCAGGGAGCCTGGAAACGCCCTGTACCCTGATCATGCTTCAGCTCCTAAGGCCCATCCTCCCCCAGGGGGCACCTCCACAGATATCTGGCACTGAAATTCAGTTCTTCACAAATGTCCAAGAAAACTAATGAGTGGTCTTAGATGTAGACTATTTATTTTGGATTTTTTTCCTATTTTAGTCAGCTGATGTCAAATGCTAGTCTACAAGCTGATACTAGAAAAGCAAGTGATGGCCTTGTTTGAGTATTAAGTTTGCGTATTTTGTGAATTAACAAACATGGAAAATATCATCATAAAATAGCAGATTTAAAACTGTACGTTACCCAGTCTTTCATGGTATTTTAGTGGAACAAGAACACTGCAGAAGTCAGTGCTTACATGGCTGCTGAAAAGCAAAGAGAGAGATTTGTATATGAGATTTGGCAGAGCATTAGGGTTAATGCAATTTTCTTGTGCAAGTTCACGCTTCAGGTGCAAAGACCTTTAAAAGTAACCTTGTTTTACAAAAGGGGGTATTGTAGCACAGCTTAAAAGTTTGATCAGCTTGTTGGGTAATCCTGCATGAAGAAGTAGGTTTGAGGAATATCATCTTTCAAACTATGTCAGTCTGCTTGCCTTGTCTGTAGGTATCACTCTCTAGCATCACTACACCTTTATTAATTTGGTCATCCTTTCTCATCCAGCAAAATAGTTAAAAAAAAAAATCACATTTAAAATAAATGAGGAGGGAAGGGGCTCTGAATTGAATGCTCGTTTTAGACTTTAGAGGAATGTGTTTAAAGATTGTTAGTTTTCAGGGGTTTTTAATGAACTTAAAATTGCAAATATGTTAAAAATGCATTCATTGTCTTGCTTCCAGATTGTTGTATCATTAGTTGCTTGGCATGTCTTACATGCTTATAGGAGATCCCTCTTTCCCTATACCATTCCTTGGCACAAAAAGGAATAGCAGATATTGTAGAGTATGGATGTGGATCTCTGTTGAATAAAGATAATTTTAATGATATTGCAGTGTTCAATTACCAGAAAATGTGTGAAAGCCACCCTCAGTGTGTCTACTAATCCTCTTAGACAGATTTTGCATACATCAAGGAAGGACTTAATATTTAATTATGCTCTAGGTGCTGTAAGTAGTGGTCCCACAAATCAGTGTGCTGGGAAATAGGCCAGCTCTTACAAAATTAAAAATGTACTTTATGGAAGCAGCTACCTATCAAACACTCAGAAGCACAGTGATTTCCAGTTCTTTAATGATTAGTTAACAAAATTAAAAATTCAGGGGTCCTCATTTTTCAAAGGCTTGAGAGTCTTTAATTCACATTCCAGTAGTATCCCACGCAATGGAGGAGGAGGAGGCATGCCTCCTTGATGAATTTTATCTGAGCTCTTCAGGTTCTGTAATTTTCTAGTTAACTGGTGCATGAAAAATATGGGTCAAAATACTGACTTTTTATATATTAAAAAATGTTGGAGGGGGAAGAAAGACGTTGTTTATAATGTTGGGGTCAAAATTTATCTTTATTCATCTAAGATGGGAAATCCATTTCTGTTCAAATAATATATAAATATGTATAGTCTGGAACGACTCAGAGCAGTGTCCAGCAAGCCTAATGTGTCAGCTAACAGGTTATGTGTGTGTATGTAGTTGTTCAGCTCTGTGACCAGTTACAAGGCATAGTTTACAGGAATGAGTGAGGGTTTGCCCCAGGAAATTACAGTGGCACTAGTAAAGCTTCTGTTAAGTAAACGAAGGCTTACTTTAAGATAAGTTGTTAATTGTGAAGCTTCTATAAGACACACCTTTTCTTAAAAGGATTGTTTCATTATCATGCAAATGAAAACTGTAATTACTACTTGCATGCCACTTAAATGCAAATAGCTTTGTCATTTGGAGAAGGTAATCTCATTTAGCCTTCCCCCTCATCTTGTTATATTATGATTTTTTTTCATAATCTTGGGGTATAGAGAGCTGCTGAGGGGTAAATGTTCTTGAAAATTGGAAGGAATGCCTATTAAGGATTCAAAATTGTAACTTGGGGCACTTTTCTTACTTATTTTTTCCTAAAGTTTAGCTTTGAAAGATTAAAAGTTTAATTTGTATAGTGTGTATGGGATGTACACAATACATTTTCCTTCCTTTCTTCATATAGGCCATTCCTGTGTGCCATATGCAAACTTGTGTCTCAGCAACTTTAGGTATGTCTACACTGACTTTCTGAGAACCTGGAGTGACTGTCAAGACTCCATTGCTGCTTTGATCCTCTTTCCCCTGTTAATGAAAAATGTGTATCTGTTTCCATGGTGTTTCTTCATATGATTTTGTTAAGAACGATCTCAATGGGAATGTCCAGTGATTTTCAGCTTTTCCCATTGCCTCTTCTCATGTCAGAGATTTAGACATGAGAAGTCGTTTTGCTGAAGCCATTTGTCAAGTAACAATGACCTGCACTTAGCTTGATCTGGCAAAATACAAGTGAAGGAGCTGTATTTGTTTCATCCTCAGCCATCTTTTATTTGTGAAAAGTGCTTAATTAGAAGAAAGATTTATGTTCCTATCAACTCAGAGTAAATTTGTTATGATGTTGTTTATAATTCTAAAGACATTGTTTCTCTGCTGGTAATGCATAAAAATTAAGCTTAAGAAATTTAATTTAAGTTTTAATTAATACTTTAAAACACTAATTTCCATTCCTTGAAGATGCAATTTATCCATATGAAAACATGCGAAATGTTTTTTTTTCTGGGAATATAAATTGTAGCGTGTATGATTAATTAAATACTTCAAGATGCAAATGAAATATTTTCCATTAACTACACAAGTATAGCAGATAAGACAAAGTGGAGAGAAAAGCAGTGTAGCTTGAGTGCACACAGGTTTTGACCATGAGCCCTGGGCACCGCAGTGCTCTGTGACCAGCAGCAGTTGCTTCAGAGGAAGATAAGAATGCTCTGGAGTGGATTCATAGGGTATGATTCACTTTCTCAAATAGGTCTTTTGTAATGAAGGTGTAAGTGCAGAATGGTTGAAACAGTGCATACTCAGCTTTGATCCCAGTTTCAGAAAAATTAAGAGCTCATTAGTGATGTAATCAGATTTCTGGTGGTACGTTTCAAAGAACTCGGTGGATAAACTGATTCAACCTTGGTTATCTCTTGCTAAATTTTCAGCATTGGCACACACAGTGCATCACTGAGCACAAAACATGCTGAAACTTTGTGAGGGAGGGATGCCATCCAGAGGAATCTGGACAAGCTCAAAAAGTGGGTGCTTGGGAATCTCATGAGCTTCAACAAGACCAAGTGCTGGTGCTGTACGTGGACCAGGGCAACCCCTGGTATCAGTCCAGGCTGGAGGATGAACAGACCCAGAGCAGGCCTGCCTGGAAGGACTTTGGGGGTGCTGGTGGGTGAGAGGCTGGACATGACCCGGCCGTGTGCCCTTGCAGCCCAGAATGCCAGTTGTGTCCTGGGTTGAATCCAAAGCAGCGTGGGCAGCAGGTGAGGGAGGGGATTCTGCCCCTCTGCTCTGCTGAGACCCCACCTGCAGTGCTGCATCCAGATCTGGGGTCCCCAGCACAGGAAGGACATGGACCTGTCGGAGCGAGTCCAGAGGAGGACAGCAAGATGATTAGAGGGATGGAGCCCCTCTCCTGTAAGGAAAGGCTGAGAGAGTTGGCGTTGTTCAGCCTGGAAAAGAGAAGACTCTGGGGTGACCTAAATGTGGTCTTCCAGTACCTGAAAGGAGCCTACCAAAAAGATGGAGAGAGGCTTTTTACAAAAGCCTGTAGTGACAGGACAAGGAGGAATAGCTTCAGACTGGAAGGAATTAGGTTTAAATTAAGTAGTAGGAGAAAAGTCTCTCCTGTGAGGGTGGTGATGCACTGGAACAGGTTGCCTGTAGAAGTTGTGGATCCCTCACCCCTGGGAGCATTTCAAGGCCATGTTGGACGGGGCTCTAAGCAGCCTGGTCTAGTGGAAGGTGTCCCTGCCCATGGCAGGGGGATTGGAACTGGATGATCTCTAAGGTCCCTTTCAACCCAAACCATTCTGTGATTTAACCTCTTTATATGATTTTTTATGTGATGTTGTTCTCTGTTTTGTAGGATATTAAAACCCAGAAAATCAAATTCTCTATTTACTACACTTTTTCCCTTATTCTATTTGTTTACTCTAAGTAACCAGTTCCAGTCACACTACCTCCTCCACAGCATTTTCTCTTGTAAATATCCTCTCCTCTATCTCAGAGGCCACTGTGATATGTAGTACACCTCCTAAGAAAGATAGCTGGAGAAGTGAATATGCTGTCCTTGTGGAAATAACCAGTCCATGCTTATGCATCCCAGCACCTTGATTGCTCTCCTGGCTTCATCTGTACATCAACCAGAGTTCTCTGGATTTCATTCAGTGAGGCTCAGGTTACTGTTTTGACTTGATTAGGCTAATTTAGCATATTTTGAAATGCAGTAGTTTTACCATTTTATTTGCCATCAAATTATTTATTGTTACATTTTATTTGCCATCATATAGTCATTTACTTACCCTAGACTCTTTTTTTGAGTCTGTTGGAGGTTTCTTTTGACATAAACTAGCCTTGACAATCATTTGTCTGCATTTTTGTCTGTTTAATGCTTGCAGTCTCACCAAAACATAGTTTATATCAGCAAGGAAGCAGCCATAAACCCATGAGAAATTCTACTTTTTACCTTTACTATTTGATCATATACTGGGGATTTTTTGTTTGAATTTTTGGGGTTTTTTTACTGTTAGTAGATCAAGTTCTTCAGCAGTTTCTAGTCAGGAATGTTGTTCTAAGCCCTTTGAAAATACAAGTAAATTGTAAAACTGGTTTTCTTAAGGGATTATTGTGCTAGTATCTTAAATGACTATTTTTTTATTAATAACTGTGACAGTAGATGCTATTCTTTTTCCAAACAGTTTTCTTACTCCATCAACCATTGTGCTAGTCGACAATTCTTATTTAGAGGTCTGTAAACTTTGTATCATCTGAGGGGCCTCCCTCAGGTATTCTTAAAATAGTTCTTGCTTTATAGCAATTTGTGATATTTCGTGTTGATTGAGAGAGTGAGGGGTTCTTTTTCCACATTGCTGCTATTATTACCCAGGGACCCAGCTATCAAGACTGTGACTGCTAGGACATCAACTACACCAAATCAAAAAGAAAACCACCAACTGCAGTGCTTCTGTAGCGCCATTTGGTGTGACAGGTGCATGATGCTGCCTACCCTATTCAGATTATTTTTATGGCTGCAACAGAGCTGCTCATTTATTTCAGTTTTTACAGCTTAAATAATTTTGTGACAACCATCCACCTGGTATTTTTATTGTTCCTGGTCTAGGTCATAAATATGGAAAACAATGAAGGTATTTTTTAATTTAAAATACGCATTTCCTTTTTTTAACTGAAAAGAGTAGTACTGAAATATTATTTAAAATTGGAGTTGACATGTACAGCCTCTTGTTGTATATGTACATAAGGCAATATCCTAGTTTATTGTGAGTTTTTCTTTTTAGAAATGTATCTTTGACTTTGCTAGTTGTGCCTATCTGCAGGAAGATATTTTGGAAGTACTAATTTTGAAAACATTCCATTTACATGTAAACACCTTTTAAAGGAATTTTGCTTTATTAGTAAGAATTGCAGACTTTGGTTATCAAGACAGCAGTTATACATAGGGGTGAATACTGGGAGCTTGTGGTGAATGCACTGCTGCTTGGTGGTAGTGATGATCAGAAGGGTAAATTAAAAAACCACTTGTGTATGATGTGGAGGGAAATGGCTGATGCTGATTTAATGGCTTAAAAGCAATATTTAAAGATTAAAATCTTGTGATTTCTAGGCTGTATCTTCCAACGCTGTTGTCTGCTCTACATGTTTTAATATTTATATATTACATAAATTCTGAATTATGAAACAGTGATTAGTAGCTGGTGTATACACAGAAGATTACTTAACATGTTTGAGTTCCTCATGTTGTACAGGTATTAGTTTTAGCTATACATGGATCCAAATCTGTGCATACTAATGCACTCTTAGTCAATATACAATTTAAATAACGTGTATGTTAATCCTGTCTCTTTCAGTTCCAGCTAGCTAGCTAGCTATAGGAGTCTTTCAAAAGCATCATTTTTTTCCTTATTTGCCCTTATTCTCCCTACCAATATCTACGTACAGTCCTCAGCGGTTTTCTCTGTGCTGAAATGTATTTGCAGATTAGGACATAGTCTCTTGCAGAATACAAATGAATGGATTTTATTTTCTGCACAAGTTATTCATTTTTATGCATTAGGCAACACGTTTGTGTTTATTGAATCTACATGCATTTCTTAGTGAGCTGCATGTGAAGCAGATAAGGAATTAAACAATATATAAATCACTTCAGAAGAAAAAAAGTTCTTGGGTATTTCTGTAAGAACTCAACATGTGGCTGAGCCTTAGTTTAATTCATTACTGGTAGGCTTCTTGTTGATTTGTTTTTTAACTTGAATCCCATAACTTGCTTATCCTGTACACTGGCTTTAATTTGAGCAGGATTTTACCTGTGAGATTATGTGCATCTCTTGAGTTTCTGCATGCAGCAGGCTTGCATATGTGCTCAGCATTCGATAATAGTTTTAATGTGTGAAGCCAAGCTCTTGGGAAAGTGCAAGAAAGCCTGACTTCAGAGTTCTTCCTCCTCTAGGATATAGGGTTGTGAATTCACACTGAGTTTATGCAAAACCCTTGGCTTCAGTTTTAATTTTGAATTGATTGCTCTAAGATTGTAGTTTTGATAGCAGACACTTCCTTCTGGTCTGTCAGACAGTGTTTGTGTCTTCCAGTCTAGGTCAGAGCAGTCCCTGATCACTGAGACCAACTCCTGGCCCTGCATGGGTCACCCCGAGAGTCACACCATGTGGCTGAGAGCATTGTCCAAATGCTTCTTGAGCTCTGTCAGGCCAGTGCTGGGACCACTTCTCTGGGGAGCCTGTTCCAGTGCCCAGCCACTCTCTGGGTGAAGAACCTTTTCCCAATACCCAATCTAAACCTCCCTGATACAGTACTTTGAATTTGGTTGGGGGTTTTTTTATTATTATTTTTTGGTTTTGGTGTGTTGTTTGTTTTCAGGTAGATATTCCTTAATAAAGCTGTTGCTTTGCATTAACTGGGATAACTCTATAAGTATAGCTTCAAAAAAGCTTCTTGCGAGCAAGGGGATTTAATCTGCAGCACTGGCCCAGGCTACAAACTGGATCATGTTTTCGCCGCTGGTTTTTTTCATTAAACAAGAGCTAAATCTTGTTATTATACTGGAGCATTTTGTGAGACCAATGGAACTGTTTTTTTAAAAGTTGCCATCTCTCTGCTATGACTTACTACCACATAAGTGTCCATTTACCAAAATCCGAAATGGGTTGACACTAGGGTAGATGGAGAAAATAAGATGAGAGAGGCTTATTTAAAGCTGACAAGTTCCTTTGCCATGAGGGGAGTATATTTTGAACCCATTTCTGAGAAGGGAAAACTTACCTTTTTTAGAGGGAAGAAGGACTTCACAAATGACACATATTGGCAGACAATTTTTTTTTTTGTGGAACCTCGTGCACAGAAAATCTTTGGCCTTGCCAGTTTCCAATTCAGTTTTATATGTGTGGTCTTCAAATTGCTCTTTTCTTATCCAACAATGGTATGAGTAAACTAATACTTTTATAATCTAAACCACATATTTCTGTGGATTTTCTGAAAACTAAAAGTCCTTACCAGCTTTACGACAAAGGCCTTCCAAAAATAGGAAGTAAGTGCAGTAGTGAGACTGAATGTTCAGTAAGGAAGCAGATTATGTCAGTGCCTCATCATAGTCACTGGGCAGTATCCATTTTTCTAGGAAGTCTTTTGAATTTCATTCTAAAACATAGGAAATATTTAACATCTGTAAAAGAGTGTTGTATAAATGTGTTCTTTGAACTATATTTCTTTATTTCCTGACTCCGTACATGTGAAAGGTATTCTATCACATTATCATTTAAACTTCAAAATTTTGATAAATTCTAAGGCAAGTACTTTAAGGGGATAATAATTTTGAGGGAAGTCTGTAAAATGTGTCTTTGAGAAGCAATTTCAGTTGACCTCATTGACTCTTATACAGCTGCCTCTACAGAGAGTACACATTTCACATGCGAAAAGTGAGAAGCTTATGTGTGTCTGTGTTCCCAGAGGGAAACTGCATAAAACAAAATATTGTGGGTCCAGTGTCTCTTCATAATGTAAGTTTTAATATGTGTGTGAGTATTTAAAAATGTCAGTGCTGGTTGAGATCAAGGCCCAGTATTCTGTATCCAGTATAATCACTTGGTGACCAAAATAACAGACATGGAAGGAAGAGTAGGAAAAGGAAAAATATATATGAAACATACTCCAATATTGACCTTATCTGTGGGTAGTCAGAGTGGGTTAATTAGGAATAAGAATGGGAAAGTAACTGTGTAGACAAGCTGTAAATTCAGGTGTTACTTTGGCAAGATCATGTAAGTGTAATCTTGATAAAGTCAAATAAGGAAGATTTATCTTTTGGTTGACAGGTGAGAATGATTTACCAGAAAGGCACTAAACTTGTTTGCACCTTAAACTTGTTTTCTGAAGTCAAAAGACTAAGCCCATTAGGAAGTATTCTAGCTTAAACAGAAGTTAAAATTTTAGTGCAAAATTACTGGATAAAATTGTGGACAGAGGTATGTAGATTGTCAGAATAGATTGCAATAATGGCTTTCTCCAGCACTAAAACCTCTTAAACTTTGAAGAATAAGACTATAAATGTAGTGAGGAAAAAAATGGTATGGAAAAAGAGCATAGTGCCCCACTTCTGTTTCTCTGTATCTCTGACTTCCAGGGTATGTCTGACAGAACAGTTGTGTTCACTGGTTTTGGACCTCATCTCTCTCTGGCTCTTACTGACCTGCCTTTAAGCACATGTCTCAAACTGTCTGTGCCCAAGCTGGCAGCTCTGGTCTCGAGGTTGCCCTTGACTTTCTCCATCCTGTGTGCCTTTTCCCAGATGCTAGTGGACCAGTGGCTGAATCACACACTGCTTTGTTCTTCCAAGCCTGTTACTGCTCTTCCCAGCCTGTCCCTGATGCACCTTGGAGAATTTTCTCCTCAATCGCAATTTACAAGTTGGTTGGTTTGGAATTTTTTAGAGAAACCCTAGTTTAGAACTAATGGGATGCTAGTAATGTGGTAAGGAGTATAGCACTTGTGGGTTTGCCTTTAAAATGGGTTTACTGTTGCTCTGGCATGTGAAGGTCTTGAATAAGATGTTTAATATGTGCTTGTGGTTTTTTCTTGTTTCATAGGTATATAACATCAAGGCTGATAGGATGAAACAGTTTGAAGATAAGGAAAGAAATAATAGCCTTTAAAAGCTCCTAATCTTACATACGCAGAGTCAGTAGTGATGCAATTTCAGGAACAGTTGTACATTGTTGCAGATTGTGTTTGGGGTGGTTTTTTTACTGATTTTTGAGGTTTGTGTTCATATTGTGAATAATTGACTTTAAAATTTCTATTTAACTTGTAATTTTATATGTCCTTTGTAACAAGTGTTTAACTTTGCAGCCTTGTGCTGGAAGTAGATTTCAGTAACTTAGGTTTGTGCAGACTTTCAGTAGTTGCACAGATAACGGCAGAACAGGGAATGACAGATCACAGCCTGACCTGCAAAGTGGAAAGACTGCTTTCTTCAGTGACCAAGCCTACTGGCCTTTTCTATAGGAAGGACAGTATTTTATTTGCTGATTTACTTAATTAGATTGTAAACTCCTTGGGGAAAGGCTGTTGTATTTTTGAGCCATGAACTGCACACCCAAGATGCCAATTACAGGAATGCAGTCAAATTGCTACCAGTCCTTTTAGTCATTGCTTATATACCATGTTAAGCCCTGTATAATGAGTGGAAGGAAGTTGTAGCATCAGTGTTTCCTATCTCAAATCTGAATAAAATCTTTGATGTCACATCAGCCTATTATTTTGAGATGCAGCACAGATGAATTCTCTACCACTACAGCTTGGGCAGGGGACATGGGGATTTACATAAAACCAGTGTGTTTTACAAGGAAGTTCTGACAAATTGCAAGTCTGTTGTAGCAATAAGGGACCAGTCAAATGCCTCCTTAGTGTTTCTATTTTCGGTGCCGTATTAGTTCAAATTTATGGTGCAGTGTCAAACCTGAACACATTTTGAAATATTTACATTTACCATGTGTTAGATGTAATAAAATTAATTTTATAATCATATAAATCAGTAAGTTTTTGGTTGCATTTCTTGGTAACAGCAAATTTTTCTGCCTTTAGTACAGGGAGTTGTTTTTAAGCATGGATATAGCTTTTCTCAATAAACAAGCAATTATAGTGAAGGAAACTATTTTCCTGGTTTCATTTATAAACATCTCTATCATTTATTTCCTTTGTAGTGAGCAAAATCTGTTGCTGAAAACTGTGGCTCTGTCAGGCTAACATAGAGTAAAAATGGAATTTGCAAAATAGATGCCAGTGGCAGAGGGAAGTCGAGGTCTATCTGCACTGGTTTTCCTGCTCACCATTCTCATACATAAATAGCATTTTTCTCTTATCTCAGAGCAAGGAGAAGGTTGAATTAGCTGAATCTTTTTATTGGCATTTCCTTTTTTTTTTTTTTCAAACAAAAGCCACTCTCATCAGCCAAGTCAGTCAGCACCAGATTGTCAAATTATATGGCTTTAGCAGTAAAGCATTTACAAGTCTATCAAATGTATCTGTAGGATCAGGAGACTATTACATTAGTGGATATCTATAACTTGAGGACACAATTCAGATACAGCAACATTCCACAGTTGCTGTAAATACTGGTTTTAAACTAACTTTGATTTCAGGAGTGAGATAATGTACCAAACTAAACCACTGATCCTGCGGTCTGCAATGCCCAAGGCTTTTTTTATCAGTCATGTGTGATGTCCATAGTTTTATTTAGTTTTATCATTCTTCAAGTGTATCATCTTACAGTTTTTATAAAACAATAGGTTTCTAGAAGCTACAGAACTAACTTGTGAGGCAACTTTTCATATTTGGACTCCTTCATGCATATCACATGTGATGAGTATAAAGCAATAACAAATCTATAGAACATGATAAGTCAAAACGCTGTGCATTGAAAGTTGATAAACTGTTGAGTGCTTTAAACATTTTGGGCATCCAATAGCATCTAATCTGTGCGGAAAGAATCTTATAATAAGATTTAAGGTAAGTCTTTGAAAGATTTGATTATAAGGCTGAAAAGTTGGGTTTATTTGAAGAGAGATTTTAAGTGCACGAAGTTTTTAATTCAACACTGGATCTCTCTTATGCTATGACGTGCTCATGCTGTTTGTGTAGCCTGTATTTTGCTTTGTGAATTTACTGTATGATTTTTTGAAGAAACATTAACATATGCAATGTTTGTATATTCTTGATTCTGAACATATGTAATCCCTCCGTAATGAAATTGTGTATTTTAACAGTTTAACATACGGTTTGGCTTTACTTAATTTGTATTTTGTTTTATAATCTATCATGAGTATAATTTCTACAATTAATTCCCCTAATTGACTTTCCCATTGTGGTAAATATTTGTGCAGCCTTTTAACGAAAAACATGATGCCAGCTGTGTTCTACTGCCAAAGAAACTGCCTGAAATTTTGCAAATCTGTTGTTAGAACTGAAAGGCCTTGCTTTCCTTTTCCTTGCTTTTGTTATTTTGTGGTTTGTTTGGAGTTTTTTTCCCCTTGTTTTTCATATTTCTTCAGAGTCATCTGAAGTTCATGCCTGCCTATGGGCCTCATTATTCTGTTTAGTGACAGATTCTTCTTTACAGGTGCTTGTGTTAAGAGGGCTCTGAGCAGTTCATGGCAGGTTATCTTTGCATGGTTAACCTTGTAGTGGGATGTTTTGAGGTTTTGTTTTAAAAAAGAAGAAAGGAAGGGGAAGCAGAATGATATTATCCCATTACCCTATGTTACAACTTTGAGTCATCTGATTAGATCATCCAGAATCACTACAAAAAGAGTGTTCAATTAAAAGTGGATTTTTTAAAAAAAAAAATTACAACAAAACAAGAGGCTTGACTAACCTCAGCAACTCATCTCAGCTAGCTTTCACTTTGTAAAGATGAAATTTCTACCTTTTTACGCAGAGCATGCTCTGTTTCTACTGTGGGAGGTGGCTGCTTCCTCACCATGCTCCATCTCAGCCTCAGAAAATGGAGACAGTAATACAGAGCAAAACTTACGTTATCTGTTTGTGTTTTATATAGATTTATCTATCTGTCTGTCTAGATATATGTATGTATATAGATACCTACACATAGTAAATATAAATTAAAACCTCGTTCCTATGGGCTGTTTCAAGGTATTGCTTCCTTCTCGTGAGGAACTATTCCTTTGAAATCTCACCTGTTTCACATTAAATGGAAGTGGTGCATCTAAAATGCCATCTAAAGAGTGAATTTTCACTAATCTTCTTAAAAACTACAAATCATTAACACTGTAGAAAGTTCACTTTGTTTTTATTACTCTTAGTAAGAAACATGGAAGTGAAAAAGCCATTGTAGAGAGAAATGCTGCAGAAATGCTCTCTGTGTCTGAGAATACAAAGTTAATTCTTCTGACTGACTTCAATTGAATTAGTATGCATTATGTCATGAGCAATCATGTTGCAAGGATCCAGCTGTCTAAAACACAAAATTATAGTGCTGGATTAATTAAGCTCATAAAAAAAATGTAAACCCAAGTCTGTAAAGATGCATTATTAGGCAGAATTATTGGAATTCAGTTCATGCTGAGTAGGATGTCTGATCTACTCTCTGCTACTAATAGGGGACCTTCTCTGACAGCTTTTCTCATCTGTTGATATTGTCTGTGCCATTTATTGCCATTTTTATGGTTGTCATTAGAAAGATCTTAACATTTAGTCTGTGTTTTGAAGTAATGTGCTGTTTGTGTAGATATACTAAAATTGCTCAGTGGACCATCCAGAATGCTACTTACTTGGTTTCAATATCTAAAGAGCTAGTTTCTGAAAAAGGGGCTTGGGGATGGGTAAGCAGTGAGAGCTTCTGTTGTCTAGCTTGTATTTCATTTAACTAAATTAACTAACTTAATCTTAACTAAGATGCTAAATATTTTTGAACCTTAGAGGTTAGCATCCTAAGTCTTTTATCCGTTCTTGTTTATCTCCCTTCTCTTTTCAGCCTTGTCATTTAAATGTCTAGTATCAGATATTATCATGTATATATATTACAAGTGGGTAACTGATGTCTGCTATGTGACATTTGCAGTAAAGACAAGTATTTCAAGTGGACAGATCTAGGAGACATTTTTTCACTATCTGAAATGTTCTAGTATATGGTGCTTTCAGATATACTCTGGAGACAGAAGCAAACAGTTTTTCAACACTAAATGTTTTAAAGTCACAGATTATGTAGGCAGCTCAATAAATTCATCAATAATGTTTGTTTTCCAGCCTCTTTTGAAAATTTGCCCTTGATGTATCAGAGCCACTTTGAAGAGATTGGGATGCGATCTTTAATCTTTCAGAGTGGCTGTAGAACTAAGGAAAACTTGGTCCATGTTTGATGTCTTAGAACTACTTGGTCTGAAGCAGAGTTAACAGTTAATGCTGTGTATCTCAGTGTGAAACTGAAGTGATTGATATTCTGAAGGTTTCTGGACTCTGAAAGAAAAATTCAGTGTTAGAATGTGTTAATAAGACAGGAAGCTACCTTGTTATTTTAACAAATAATTTTTAAACTCCAAAAACTTGTGTTTGTCAGGTAAGCAGTGAATTGCTATTCCATTTGTGAAAGCCCTCCTGGTGTGATAGCCAAACTTTTAAACAGAAGTTACTTCTCATTTAGTAGCAAGTTGGTTCTCATTTACAGCAACCTTCCTTCGACAGTCAGACCTTTTACCTTGCACACTTTTACCATGGAACTGCAGGCAGTAATTATTTTTAAAAGAACCTGTCATCAACTGGAGTGAATTCAAGTCCAGGCAAAAGCTTCAGGTTTTCAACAGAGATAGACACTTGTCCCGAGACAGAGTTGTCTGGGAGCTGATAGGGGTGTGGGGTTTTGTTTTTCTTAGGTTCAAACACCTATGCAGAGAAATGCTGTATTGTTTGTTAGCAAATGTTCTTTGCTGGGTAAATTAATTTAGAAGCATCTTTCAGAGCTCTTTCCTAGGTGAGAAAAGATGAGGTGATGTAAATTCAGATAAAACTATTGAATTTTCATAGGTGAGTGAGAGTAGTATATATTAGGAAAGCACTGGACATAGTCATTCTTGGAATGTGTGTGTTTATATGTCTATACATTGAGAAAAACAAATGTAAAGAATTCTTGGTTATTTGAAGAAGACGGGGATAAGATCTTCTGAACTAATCAAAGAATGTACTTGTGTGGGGTTACATTGTTCTAGGAATGTCCACCTAAGTCATTCTACATCATCTGTGTTCTCCCATTTTATTTGCATGTAGTTGAAAATGTGAGGTAAGGAAATGGGTTTCTGGGAAAATCATGTTCACTGTGTTTCCTGCATTGTTTTGGAACAGTGATGTTCTTCACAGATAGTTTGTCAATTGCTCTTAAATCATTGATTTCTGGGGGAAAAAAAAAAAAAATTTGGGTTAGTTAGTTTGTTTGTTTGTTTTTTGTCTCCTTCAGGTAGAGATAACAGATATTGAAAAGGAAGAAAAAAGGTACAAACTCTTCCTGGAACTTCTGGAGTCCAGTCAGAGTCTGTCTGAGTTTCAGTATTTGGTCTTACTACTTCAGGCTTGGCCGCCGATGGACAGGAGCAACGGGTGAGCATTTCTTCAAACAACTGTGTAACAAGAGTTCAGAGTCTTCTTGCTTGATATCATGTTGTTTTCAGTCAAATAATTCAAACATGGCTGGTAGGAGTATGCCCTTTGGAAAGGGTCATACTAGCAGAAATAAATGGTTCATTTAAAGCAGAATTGAATCAATCAGTTTCTTGTAAAAACTATGTATACACATATGTAGTCTGTGTCATGGAGGAAGGCAGAAAAACATTTTATTTCCTGAACTGTTGCACAGGAGAGTGTTCTACCTGCTTAAATTTCAAGCTACGTATTTTGCTCTTGCTTTTAACAGCAATAAACAAAATCCATTAAAAAAGAACAGAGAGTTCTGACTGTTCTTTTTATTCAAAGTTACACTTTGCAGACAGGCCTTTGAAAAGTGATGTTCAGATGGATGTGGCAGACAGACTGCAGGAGGTCTGGGAGGGTAATAGTACCACACAATGGAACTTCTCTTTTTCCACTACCCATTATTTCAGTCTCTGAATAAAGCATCCAAAACAGTTTAAGATTAAAATAATTATAAGACTTCAGAATTGCACCTATTAAAGTGGATGTTAACTAGAAGTAGTAATTTGGAGCATCCAGACTACACTATATTTTATCAGTTCTTTGGGTTTTGTCTGTGGCTTTCTAAATGCATTTGAAAGTAAAAAATTTAGCTCTTGTATTCTGTAACTGCTAATCACTTCTAAGATATAAGGATTCAAAAAAAGAGGCAAGGGTCACATATCTTTCAGAGAGCAGTGATATTACTAAATTTTTGGCTAGCCGTGTCTGACAGTAGGTAGGTTAGAGTCATTAAATGGTGTTTATTTTGGATTACTTAGGGGTATTGATTACAGCGTATTCTAACTTGGGGACTACATTCCCCAAAGTGTTTATGTGGATTGATTTTTCAGAAAAGTTAAGGGTTATGTTTTTCTGAAAAGTAACTCCTGTGCATGAGTAGAGAACTGGTGGGTTACAAGGTAATCTGTAAAGGTTTTTCACATTCAAGCCTACAGTTTGTTTGGAATTTCTGGATAAGCATTGACCTAAATTCTTTAGTGACAGGTTTACAAGCCAAAAATTGTCTTCAGTACATTAGGAATTACAAGGACTGCTGTATGATTTGTCACAAATTCATGTTTCAGCTTTCATTTTAAGTTTTGGGTTTGATTTTAGTTGAAAATTGGGTGCCTCACAGTGTGTGGGAACTGTCCGATTTTTTTTAATCTGCACACTACCTTTAACAAAAACCAAAACATACCGAACAAAAGGTCAAGTGAAATACTGTTGCAATTAGCAAAATCCTTTTTCCTTGGGATCAACAGAAAGACTAGAGTTTGTGAAAGGAGAACCCTTCTAGAATATAGGCAATTCTTGTCTACTGCTCTGTAACAGAGGACATAAAAATTATGTAATTGTATCTCCCTCTTAGTGTTATGTTCCTTCAGGCTGACTTCCTAAAGTGAAGAATAGAGAAAGAAAAAAGGTGTAGTCACAACTAACTCTGGATCAGATTTCAGAGGTTGGATACCTCTTACTTCAGCGATCTTGGAAGTGAAAATTTCTGCAAATACTTAGATGACCTGTATCATAACTCATTTAGAGTCTAAAGTAGTTATGGCTCCTAGTCAATTACATAGTCACAATTCTTCCCTCTTCGCCCCCTGTTGCATAATTCCATGTTAACAGCATTCAACTCAGCTTAGCAGCCTAGGGGTTTATATATTTATGTGTATATGTGTTCCTGAAAAGCCTATCTTTGGGATGATTGGGAGTAAAGAACAGGAACTGTTTTGTTAGTGGTGTTCTCAAAAATCTCATTGTGAAGCAAGTTGTATTATCACATTTTTGAGCAAAGAGGAAAATGTTAAGAAGTTAAAACTATGTGTATTAACATGTTTCTTTACTCTTTTTTTCCTTCTCTCCTTCAGAAGAGGGTCATTATCACTTACTGTTTACAGCCAGTGTAATGATCCTTACAGGAGCTGGGGAATTTAGGTCTGAGTCATGTGAATACTTACAATTTAGGTTTTCAATCTAGCAGTAAATATCTAATACTTAAAATTGAATATAAAACTGGAAAACACAATTTACATTCTATAAAAGCTTAAAAGGAAGGAGAAGTAAAAGAACTAAAGAGGGGGTTTTTGGTAGGCTTTTAATTTTTGTAACCTCTATGTTAGTAAATCCTTACTTCTTAATGGTTTTTTTAGTTCTTGTTTTCTAAAACACTCCAGTTACAATAATACTTATTATCACAAATATGATTCTCCTCATGTCGTAACATGCCGTGTTTACTGTGAGAAAACAGAAGTAGCTTGGTTGTTTCAGTCAGCACTCAAAGCCATACACTTTTTAAAATTTTATTTTCATACCCTTGTTATGCATGCATGCTTTTCCACCCAGGTGTCTGATAATCAGATGTCATTTTAAACATTTCATAAAGATGTTTCTTAAAAAAAATATGGACAGTACCTGAAGCTCTGCAGTCCTTTGGAACTTGCTACGTACTTTCAAAAGGCATTTTTTATATTTATTATAAATACTGATAAGGTGTTTTGGAACTGAAATAACCCCAGTGTTAGAGACTCAGTATCTTAGTTCACTTTTTTAATCTTAGTTCCAGATTTTCCTCTTTTGGCTTTGGGAAAAAAATTAAGGTGTTTCTGCTGTGGTTTAGAAATAATTGCTTTTTTTAATGATGAAAAATATTTTTTTATAACCACAATTGAACTAAAGTAAAATTCACGAGAGAGGAAAACCCAATTCTGCCTGTAGGTGTCAGATTTTGGTAACTTAATTTTGGTTTTAATTAGAGATAGCAGATAGCTGTTAATAGTGTACAGGAGTATTTGAAATAGTTATAAGGCATTGTGATGAGAAAAGCTTTATATATGTAAACTATATAATCTGATACTTTACTTAAATAAATTTGCATATCGCAAGCCTTGATGGCCTTGCATCTTTCTGGTTATTCTTGTGTTTTGTAGTGTGATTTTTGTTTCCTTTTTCTAATGGGAAATTTAAAGAGATTTTCTTAATGTACTTGGGGGACAGCAGCTATAGAAATGGAAATTTCACTTTGACTCTGTGCCTCTAAGCAAGAAATGGATCACATAGCAGGAGCTATCCGTTTAACCAGTGGCAAAGATGGAGTTGCAGGGATTTTTTCGTTCTCCTGCCCTTTGTGGGGATTCACAGATTCAGTGCCCCATGATCTGTTTGTTGAATAATCTGGCATCTTGGGGTTCAACCCGTCATGTTGAAAGGAAACAGAGAGGAGGAGCTCTGCTGTTCCCAGCCAGACTTACGACAGCACTGTGCTCAGTGACTGTGACTAATGGAAAGGCTCAATTAAGTTGTCATTAGGAAGAAAGACAATGACTTTATTTAATTTGCATTCCAAGTTGCCCACTCTTAGCTTTTCTGTCTGGTTTTCATGTTGGGCTGTAATGACAGCTGCATGTGGAGCTGCTTTTACTTGTTTACAGTGTGTACTTTTGAAAGTGGACGATGAACACAAGAGAGCTTTTATGTATGAAATAGTGGATGCTGTGGATTGTCCTCTCCAGAGTTGTCAGACACTTGGTATATGTCAATCCAACAGACTCTCGTAACAGACTCCATTAACAATTATGTTAATGTGCTGCTTTAACAGTTGCTGCAAAATAATAACTATGAAAAGCAGCACTTTGACAGCACTTTACTGCTTCTTGCCACATGTGCTGACTGAGTATCTTAATTTACACTAAATTGTAACACCAAAGTGCCACTTTTGGTCTTGCTGTGAGTTGGTTTGATTTTTTTTTCAGGCTAAAGTGGAAAGTTTACCGTGCCTTTGGGATGGCAATTACTGACCAGAGATTGATGGGGTGATTTTTAAAATGCCTTTTGTGCCCTCTTAAGTTTATGCACAGATGAACATAGTTTGCATTATTGTGGCTTAATATAATCATGATATAAGCTGTGATTGTGCATGATTTTAGCCCACTGCAGGTGAGAATTGAAATGCATCAACTTAATTTACATTAGAAAAATGGCAATGTGGGTGTGTTCCAGTGTTACACTTTGTGCTATCAGTTAAAAATGAATTGCTACCCATTTCTGTCAGTACATCCACTCCTAGCCAGTATACCTATTCCTGACAAAAGTATCCAAAACATCTCCATTATCTACCAAATAATGACTATAGGCAAAAAATGTTGCAGCAACAAAACATCACAGTAAACACTGCCCTTGCCGTCCTGCATGATGAAATTTACTTGTATCTACTGTCTGCCATCTGTTTATGTCTGACTCTGTAATGATGGCATAGCATGAAGTTCTGTGTGGAATTAAAAGAGCATTTTCAATATGTAAAACAAATGTAACTGTATCTGTACCTACTAGCAGAGAAGTTCAGATGCATGTAATTTCACTCTCCTACCCTTTTTGGGTGGGCTATGGAGAAAAGTTTATTTTTGTTTGTACTCACTGGACCTGAAAATTAAAATGTGAATCTGGCTATATTTTTTCCTCTCAGAAACAAGAGACAGATACTTGAGAAACAGAAGCTGTTAGCATGTGATCAAAGCAAACAAAATTAGGAATGCTGGATTCCTGTCACCCCTCCCTCGATACTACTCTGCTTGGGAAATCAGCTGGTGTAAGGCCAGGAGAAGATCCTGTGCTATTCCCATTTAATCAGTCTTTATCTGATGTATAATTCCTCAGGGTTTGTAATAAGCATGCCATAATTCCAAATAATTTAAACTTCTTTGTTGCATTGAAAGACTGATGGCATTACGGACAGTAACTTGTCTCAAAACTTTCTTTTTTCTTTCATGTACTTTTAAGTCACACATGAGAACCAACCTACAGAAAATGATGTATGTATATTTATATTCTATGTGCATCTCTTTTTTTACTCGGCAGACTGTGCACAGATGATAATCCCTGGGTGAAACTGGGGACTGTTATGCTGCAGAGGTGCCCACCTGAGGAAAAGGAGAACACAGGAAATGAAATTTTGAAAATCTGCCGTTCTTTGTATGAGACAAAGCACATGCTCCCTGTCAAGGTAAGTTTTAACTTTGACTATCATGTTTATGAGTCCTGTTTCAAGGTCCCAGCTACAAGTAAGGATGTTGCCATACTAGATCGAGTCCAGTGGAAAGCTAACAGAGAGACTGAGAACTGAGTTCAGTCTGTCTTGAGAAGAGATGACTGGGAGATATCTTAAAGTAGTCAAATGAAGAAACAAGTAGAGGAATTAGTCTCTTTTCAGAGATGCTCAGTTACAGGACAAGAGGCAATAGAGACATGTTACATCATCAAAAACTCCCATTGCACCCAAGGAAAATATTTTTCACCTTTAAAATAGTGAAACATTAGAATAAGTGGATGCCTATGAGAGAAAAGGAGAGTCCATCTTTGGAGGTATTTAGGACTTGACTGGATCATGTCACAGGCAGTTTGATATTGTTGGACTTGCTTTGAGTTGGAGGCTGGTTGGATTCGCTGATCTTTATAGATCTGTTCCAGTATAAATTATTCTTTGATGTATTTGTAGAATGGCATTAGTAGTCTGTTGTCATTGAAGTCAGTATTGTAAAAACTGCTAATTAAATTTCCAGTAATTCTCAGTAATAAATATATAAAGATTTTGTGAGGAATCCTTGAAAAAGGATTGAAAAAAATTTTAGTGGTGATTGAAAACAATTTTAATATACAAGTAATTGCTAAGTAGTAACTATGGTATTCTAACTTGTCTTCCCTAACTATGCATGCATACTTCAATACAAATATCTCTTAAATATAAAATTATTGAAGTGTTTTGTATGTAAACACTGTATGTTAATGAAGACAGACTGGAGAAATTCTTAATAAACTTCACACAGTTTCAGAGTAGTCGTGCATATTTTTAGTAGGCTGATTAATCCTTATAATTATCTTTACACAGTCACTATCTGTTATAGAAAACAGCTGATATTAGGAAGAGAAGCAGAATAAAAACAACACATTCTGTTTAAAGTACAGACAGGTGGGTGTGTGGGCTTTTGTTTGTTGGGTTGGTTTTTTTTCTAGTCCAACACACTGATCTGAGTCAAGTTCAGAACTCTATGTAAACCATAATTCCAGAAGGTGGCAGTAAGCTGAAGTGATAAGTACATTTATTAATTTATTCATCCCACCAAAACTCTTTGATGGAAGGCACATCTCTGTATCCCTGGGACTGGTATAATTATATGTAGCTTTTCTTTCTAAAGCATTGAAATGATGTATTATAGCTTGTCAACTCACAATCTTAATGTTCATAGAAGTAGCTGAACTTTGTCAAAGTAGGATATTCTGCTCAAGAAGGGTCATGGTTTGCATTTCTCTTAGTTGAGTAAAATTTTCCCTGATCTCCATGACAAGTTACTGTTCACACACAATTTTTATATTGGTAGACAGCTTTGGTTGGAGGTGCCTTCCTTTGTTTTTTTTTAATGGTACAGGATGTTGAAAGAGCCCACCATGTAAGTATAAATATACAATTACAAATATGAAGTTACTCTGATCTTCAAGGTTTAAATGGCCTTACTGATGTAAAATACATTTTTTATGGCTGGAACGCTGTGCAGTAGCAAAGAGTTGCACTAAAATATGTAGTTGTACAGTTACCTAAAAACACAGGCTGTTTTCCTGTAAGTCAGTACTTGGGTAGAGGGGGAATGACATGTATGAATTTAGGTAATTTATTTGTATCTATGGCTACAGTACTTAACTGCTCAAATGACAGATCTGCAGCTGTGTGGCTGAATAAGATGAAAATCTGATCACTGACAATTAACCTGTTTAGGTGATTTCACATTTCAGTAAATACACTGATTAAGAAGAGAAATCTGGAATGATAGAATTCTAAAAACTGAAACCAGTTAATTATCATAAATAACATTTGCCATTCAAGTTCTCTCCTATTCTGGGTTCAAAGGTTGTAATGGAAAACACATGTAACTTCAAGTCATGTGGTCTAGACGTTAGAAAAACTCTTTGGATATAATCATGAAGGGTTTCACTCTTTTTTTCATTCCATATACTACTGGTCTATCTAGCTTTTAAGCCAAGTTCTTTTTTTTTTTTATGTCTTTTGGATAGTTACATAGCTTTAATCTTTGTACTGTGTGTGTGTTTGCTTTGGGGGGAGGTATTTTTGTGGGGTTTTTTGTTTGTTTCTTTTGGGTTTTAATTTGCATTATTCAGTGGATAGATACTTCCATTCCTTTTATTGGAAAAAAGCATTGTTTTATTTGCCTGGAAGACACGTGTTTGGATTGCCCAACATCTACACTGCCTGATTAATGTCTTTAGAAAGGGATAAATCCTTCTCCCCCTGGTAATTGTTAAAGTGTGACTCCTCTGAATAGCTCATGTTCTTCTATCAGCCTATGGGTCATCTGTCAGTTAATATGGGAGAAAGAATCTAGTCCCTTATCTGTAATCAGACTGAGTCCTAGTGGCCATGAGACACTTATCTCCTAGAATAATGCAGCAGCCAGTTGGTCTCCTTTTTTTTCTAATTTTTGTAGCTAGTTTTTCCTGGGGTTTATATATGATTTTAGATTGTGTGATTTTCTCATACACAGTTGTGTCTACTCATTTTCTTTGGATAATGTTGAATTTAAATGCTACTTTTCAGTCTGCTTTTAGCCTTTCTAGACATAATGCTGTTTGTATTCATTATCCAGCCCTTCAAACCATCCATGAAAATACGGAATAATACTGGACCCAAAACAGATTCATATGACATACAGTTTATTTGCGTCACTGGTGTCACAGTGAACCACTGATAGCTGCATAACTAGATAGAAGAAAAAAAAGGTATCTTACAAAAGTTTGAACTAAATCCTGGTGATTCAGGTTTTGAATTGGGCCTTCCCTTGACCCTCTCACAGGTAACATCAAACCTCCTCTAAGCAGAGCCTCCCGTGGCAGGCAGCAGATGGTCAAATGCTTTCAAGTGCTCACTGCAGAACAGAAACCCATTTATGTTGCTCTGAGAAGTGCTGTGGGTGATGACTTCCTTCTTGTGCTGGGGTTTTCAATTCCTGTCCAGAGCAGCCCTTCAGTCATTAGTGGCAGTTATACAAGTTAATACTTGTACTATTTGGACAGTCTGCAGTGGCTGGCAAACTGTCCAGTCCCTTCCTGTGGAAAAAGGAATGCAAATGTTGGAATGTGTATTTCTACTTCAGAAGAGATTATGTCTTCTTCTACACTTGGGCATGGTAGGTAATACCGAGTATGTCTGCCAGATGTGCTACCATCAGGCAGAAAGTTATTCAACTTGTCCAGCTGGTTTTGAGAGGAAAATATTATCAAGCATGATAAAATTGATGTTTTGCTTAGATTATGTATTTTATGACTCTCAGAATTTATCTTTCTGAATATAAGTTGCATCTACTGCTGTGAATACACATTTTCAAGAAGAGAAGACATGTGGAGTGAATCCTTAACTTTGCATTCAGTAAGTTTGCTGGAATGGAAGGTATGCAGTTCAAAGGAAATACAATGGAATATGGAATTAACAGAAGTTTAATAAGGATATGAATGATCAGACAAAGCTTAATGTATTTATTTAGTCGACTTATTCCTTGATCCATGTTACATCATTCACAACAAGCATGCCTATGCCACTAAACTGGGAGGAGCTGTCAACTGCCTTAAGGATAGAGAGGCCCTCCAGACAGACCTGGACAGATCACAGGGATGCGCAATCACCAGCTATATTTAATAAGGGAAGGTGCCAGATTCTGCACCTGGGATGGGGCAACCCTGGGTTTATGGGCAGACTGAGGAATGAGAGGCTGGAGAGCAGTGCTGGGGAGAGGGACCTGGGGGTCCTGGNCAAATCACTGCAATACTAAGGAAAATAAAACAACTTACAAATTATATGTAGGACGTGTTGTTTGGTTGTTTAACTAAGGGGCAAGGTAAAGTTTTGGAAGTGCACAGTAGATTTGTTGAGGG